>VYZW01033852.1:0-119969 GCA_013401315.1 Balaeniceps rex
GGGGGGAAGAGGGAGGAATAAAAGGCAACGAGGGAGGGAGCGGTGGGGAGGAGAGCGGGGAGCTGCTCGGCCGGGGCCGCCAGCGCCGGGAAGTTGGAGGAGCAGCTTACCGCAGCCGGGCAGGTAGCGGGGTCGGTCTGGGTGGCAGGTCCGGGGTCGAGGCGGCGAGAGGAGTCGGGGCCGCCGCAGCAGCAGCAGGGCGAGCGGCGGGGCGTGGGGGGAGCTCCCCCTTCCCTTGGCTGATCGCAACACAAAACAAACAAAAAAAAAAAAAAAAAAAAAAAAAAAGAAAAAAAGGAAAAAAAAAGCAGTAATAACAAATTGCTGGGGGTGGCGGGGGGAGAGAGAGAAAGCAAAATAAGGCGAAATAGTGCAAAGCGGGAGTGCTGCTCCCGGCGATGCGGGCGGGTCCCCAGCGCCGTGTCCGCAGCCGGCCGTGCTCCCGCCCGCTCCGCTGCACCGCCCGCGGCTGCTCCGGCTGCACGGAAGGAGGAAAGGGAGAAAAGGAGAGGAAAGGGGAAAACAAAAACAAAATTAAAAAAAAAAAGAAAAAAGAAAAGCAAGAAGTGGAGAAACTGAGCCCCGACCGCTGCCTGGAAGCGGAGTAAAAAGGCTCCAATAAATCCCGGGTTGAAAAGAAGGGAAAAGTCACCTCCCCGAGGAAATCAGAAGCAGATTTCGAGCCATTTAATCACATGCAGGGAGGTGTGTGTGCGTGTGTGCACCGCCCGCCGCGGCGCTGCCAGCCCTGCCTCCGCCCTCCCGCCGCCGCGGCCGCCCCGCCGGGAGCGGAGTGGGAAGGGGCCGGGAGAGGAGCGGGACGGGAGGGAAAGAAGGGGCCGCCCCACCGGCGGACAACCCTCCCCGTCGGGGCACCGTCGCGGGGGTCCGGTGGCCGCGGGCTTCCACCTGCCGCCCAGCCAGCCCCACCGCGACCCCGGGAATTTGTTTTGCCCGAAGTGGGTCCATCACCCTGGGTGTGCTGGTGACTCCGGAGCAGCAGCCCAGCATGCCAAGGGCTCAGCCGGTGCCGCAAGGAAGGCAGCCGATTATCCTCCCCCTGCTTCCCAAAGCAGAAGAAATGAGGGATTTGCCAGGCAGGGAGCAGCATCCTCTTATGGAGGAGGATGGAGTCTCTGCTCCATCCCGTGATGCCAGGGCTTTTCATGTGCTGCTGCACCAGGGCCGGCCTTGGCCTCTGATTTTTTGGTCAAGGTGGGGAAGAGAAACGGGGGTATTTCCACTTCAAGAGGCTGCCCAGCACAGCTTCCCCAGGAGGGTCTGCCCCCCGCCCCCATCCCCAGGCCACCTGCCAGCGGTGCAGGAAAAAAGGTGAAACTAATTTAATCAGCATTTGTGTGAGGCGGTGGAGGAGAGCAGAAAACCTGGACCTGGATCCCATCGCTCACTGGGGTCATGTTCACAGCACTGCATCTTCCAACTTGGCCTGGGGAACGTCCTTCCCATAGATGCCCTTGCAATGGATGTGAGGACTGAAGAGGGTACTGGAGGTGGGGAGAAGGGCAAGGTGCCAGTACAGCGCTCACCCATTACATTCAAGGCCCCCACCCAGCATTGCCCCACTCCCGGAGGACCCCTGGTTACCCACACCCTGTTGCTTTAGGGCAGCAGGTTGCAGGACAAGTGCTCTCTCCAGCCAGTTGGCAGATGCTTGCTGAAGGAGGGGACCCCAGCTGGCCATGAGTCCCAGGAGAAACGCTGTTTGCTGCTCTCAACCTTGTTGCACAAAATGCGTTTTCTCCCTACTCCAGCAGCAAGGACATGGATAAACAAGGGCAAAGCCACCAGGTGACAGGACAGAGGAGATGCAGGCCATCTCCTCTGGGGAGACAGGGGAACCTCAAGGCTCTGCAAGTCCAATGCTGTGAGTGTCCTGCAGCCCCACTGTCTCTCTCAGGGACACTCGAGCATTTGGAGAGCCAGGATGCCAAGCCACAAGCCACAAAGCCCCAGCAGTCCAGATGCAGATCCCAGAAGGGAAGCAAGTGCAGGGCCAGCGTTTGCCTTGCACGGGGCCAGATGGGAGCGTGGGGCAGAGCGAGGCCAGTGATTGTCAGGAAAGTGCGGGACTTTGTGCATGGGGCTGAAAACAGGCTGGGATGACCAAGGCAACGGGGCAAAAGGGAGTACGGCTCCACGATCCTGAGGTGACACAAAGCAGGAGTTGTCCCAGGGATGAACCTGAAGGTGTTTTCCTCACCAGAAAGCACCAAGGACTACCATGGATGTGAGCCATGATGCTGAGCTGGCCTGGCCTGGCTGCTCCAGGGTAGTGCTGAGTTGCGGGGCTGTGCCACCATCCACAACCTCAGAGTAGTCTCAGTGCTGCTCTTTTCTTTCACACTCAGAGGACAGTATTGGACCCCCTTGTCCTGGGACATTAGAGTTGCTGGCCACCATATGGGCAAGTCCTGGGACTGCTGTCCGCAGGCCTCACATCAGTGAAAGCCCAGCTGAGAAGGGCAGAAGCTGTTTCCTGGTTCCCCATTTCCACTGTTCCCTGCATGTTCCCTCTTTGCAGGATGGAGAGCCCAAGAGAAAAAAAATCTGGGTTTGACAAACAGGGGGATGCTGAGGACATCAGCAGGGATGGGACACTCACTGTAGTAGGAACCAGATTGCTGAGACCCTGCTGGGTGTCCCTCAGCATGCCAACATTACCATGAATAGGGTACCAAATGCTCACCGCATTGCACTAATTCCTGGACAGATTCGTGAGGGCTGGGAGGAGGAGAGGGCAAATGTACTGTGTGTTTTCTGTCATCCTGGTGTCTGCAGGAGGTTCTGCCCCCTGCAAGCTCCTGTTCTGTGTGCGCATCCATTCCTGCTCCTTGTGCCACATGAAGGCACGATGTCTGGTGCCAGCCAGGCTTCTCATTTAACAAAGGATTGCTGGAAGGACACAGACATCCATGGCCTGTTGGAGCAAAAGCTGTGGCTCCAGCACCGTGTCAGCTGGGGCAGATCACAGAATGGTTTGGGTTGAAGGGACCTTTAAAGACCGTCTAGTCCAACCCCACTGCAGGGACATCTTTCATTAGATCAGGTTGCTCAAAGCCCCATCCAATCTGACCTTGAACACTTCCAATGATGGGACATCCACAACTTCTCTGGGCAACCTGTTCCAGTGTCTCGTTACCCTCATAGTAAAGAATTTCTTCCTTATGCCCAATCTGAACCTACCCTCTGCCAGTTTAAAACCACTGCCCCTTGTCCTGTCACTACAGGCCTTGGTAAAAAGTCTCATTCCATCTTTCTTATAACCCCCCTTCATATATTGAAAGGCCGCAGTAAGGTCTCCCTGGAGCCTTCTCTTCTCCAGGCTCAACAACTTCAACTCTCACACCCTCTCTGCAATCAATATCTCAAATCCTCTCCACAACACACACTCACAGCCGGTCCAGTCCTGCAGAGGACTTGCTTAGCCTTTGCTTTTGACCTTCAGAGAGGTCCGGACCACTTCGAGCACCGCGGGCATCCCCCAGCTCCGGCGCGGCGGGAGGAGCGGGGCGGCGGCGGGAGGGGCGATGCGCGGCCTTCGCTTGCCCTCTGCTGGGCTGGCCCTGCCGTGCCGCGGCACCCCGGCGCTGCCCGTGGCCCGTCGTCGGGGCAAAGCGGAGAGGTGAGTCCGAGCGGCGGGGAACCGGGCTCAGCAAAACCCGACTCACTGCAGAGGATGAGCCGGACTGTAATTCATTCCCTGGTCCACCCGGGCAGACACAACACGTGCTATCGCTACAGCTCGGGCCACCTCCCTGCCCTCCTGCTCAGCTGCAGTTGGGGTAGGGCAAGGTGGGACAGAGCTGGGTGCAGGAAGGCACGGCGATGCAAGGGCCAGGCACCCCAAGGCTGTGCCACTTGCCAGACCTGCAGCAGGACTGCCACAGCCTCCAGCCCCACCAGAGGAAAGAGAACATGTTGGCACCAGGCAGCACCTTCCCCCTCGCTGCCTCCACATCCCAGCATGTAGGAAAGGCTCTGAGAGGTGGCAGTTCATGTTTCCAGGCAGGCTCCTGCCACCTTGCTGGGCAGGCAGGGAAGAGACCCCCCATTTACCACTTTCCCTGAGTCCTTCTTTAATCTCTTCACTGGAGAAGGAAGAGGTTTGCTGCCAGAAGGGAGGACTCTTCCCTTTGGCTGGTCCCACAGGCCCCTGCTCCAGTGCAGTGAGAGAAGAGGAGCCCATTTTAGCCACTGGTCTTCAGGGTGATTCCATAATTCTCATGTTTCCCTTCTTTCCGTGCCATTTACTCTTCAAAGGGCACCTCACCTGCCTCCCTTGCTGGGCTGCCGGTCTCCTGGCAGACACATCTCCCTTCCCATGCTGTGTTCAGAGCCTGTCCCCGCACCCGTTTTCTTCTGGAGTGCAGGTCACCCCACCTGTCCCCAGGAACTGAAATATGGTCTTCCCAGGGCATGCAGAGAAGTACGAACACCCTACCTCGTTGGGTGTGCTTTGCACAAGCACAAGCCATCCTGCCACTGCTCCATCATACCAGCGGCTTGGGACTCACCTGTGGCTCACCAGCCCATGGGGTTTGTCCCCTCCAGCCCTGAGCTTCCCACTCACCGCCAGCCTTCCTGCAGGCCTAGCACACCCATGGTGTATTTGGGTCCTTCCTCTCACTCTGCATGGCTGGAGAACCGATACCTCCCAGGCTGCCTGCCCACCCTGGCGTCCAGGTTCAGGCAGTGCCCTGGGTTCAACCACTGTGGGGGGACTGGGGCAGCCCAAAGGGTCCTTTCCTGGGGACCAGTAGCACTTCTCTGTGCCATAATGACTCTCCTCTGCCACCTGGGAGGGTCGATGGGGGCAGCTCATGGCAAGGTTTTCAGGTCTGGGTGCCCCTATGAGCCTGTGTAAAATTGGCACGACATTGCAACAGGCAAAAATGCAAATGGACACAGACCTTTGCTTCTGCCTGTCATCTGCC
Source organism: Balaeniceps rex (assembly GCA_013401315.1). NCBI lineage: Eukaryota > Metazoa > Chordata > Aves > Pelecaniformes > Balaenicipitidae > Balaeniceps > Balaeniceps rex. Next base: position 4,956 of record VYZW01033852.1, read on the forward strand.
AGGGGAAAGCTAAGAATCTGGGGCTTGAGTCTCATTTATACATGAGCCATTTCACCACTGACATAAATACCCATTTCCAAGCACAAGCAGTCACGAGAGGCAGATCCCAGTGGGGACAGGGATTGTTGGTTGAGAGGTGTGCAATGAATGTAGCTTGGGAAAAAGAAACAAGGTGCAACATCACTGCAACGTCCAGCATATGACAGACTGGTGTTACAGATTTTTTCCCTGCCCTGACCCTGCCCACCCCACTCAGAGGATGCTGACATTAACATCGCACAGGTCAGGCACAGAGACGGAGCTTTAGCTAACAGCACAAGACCAAGCTGGGGCAGACCAAAGTCCAGCCTGCCCTGCATCTTCCCCAGCAAGATGGAGCTGGGGGGAGGCTGAAGGGATGCTGAACCTGTAACAGTCTGTGCTGAGGCCACGTGCTGGTGCCATCACCCTTCCCAGCCTTGAGCTGGGGGATGCTGCGGGAGGAGGGTGCAGAGGCCAGGAAAGATGTGCAACACCTCCCCAAACATCCTCTGTGCCCCCAACAAGCTGCAGCTCTGCAGGCACCTCAGGTCCTGCTCTTCCAGCATGTCTCCAGCTCCATGTTATCCCCCTGTGGCTGCACTCGCCCCATGATGAAGGGACTGGCATGTCCCTGCTCACACTAACTGCCACAGTGAAGACATACCCTGGGCAATGCTGAATGTGATGAGCATGTTCTGCTTAACTGCAGGTCCCCAGACCTAGCAAGCAGCTGTTAGTGGGGGTCAGGAATTGATTTTGTGCCTCTTTCCCTCTCTCGGCAGCTTTCCGAGCTGCAAGCCCTGAGCCTGGCCCTTTCCAGCCACGCTAAGTTTCGTTTTTAACTATTCCCATTCCTGCATCACCGCCGTGGCTGTGTGTGCAGATTGCTCAAGAATTTTGTCACTCCACCTTACAATCCTGTCTGTGGCCACCCCCTGCTCTGCAGTGACTGGTACGGCTGCCGGCGTGTCCCTTCCCCACGGCCGGCAAAGGGACACGCGTGTCCCAGGCCGTCCGCAGAGGCGAAGCAGCAGCCGCGGGCGCCGGTCGGGAAACCCCGGCTTCGGGGGCGAGCGGTGGCGCCGGGGGCGAGGCCTGATCCGGCCGCTCTGGCAGCACAGCCCCAGCCGGGCAGCCGCGAGGTGGTGCCGTTTCCCCGCAGCTGCGATGTCGCAGCCCCGGCTCTTCGGGGCTTGGGCGGGGAGAGGCTCCGGCAGCCTGGGAGCGGGTGGCTCGGTACGGTGGACTCATGAAAAACCCGTCCCCTGGGACACTTGCAGCTAAATTTGTGTTTTCATCAGCAGGAGGATGCTGTGCAGTGTCTTGCACGCCTGCACGTGTGATCGCGGGAGCCTCCAGCACGCTCCCTGTGTGGCTGGGTCTCTCAGGGAAGCACGGCTGCCCGCCAGCACAGGGTTATATGGATGCAGAGCAAGGGCTTCTCCCAGAAAACATCTCATCTGACCTCTAAGTGCTGCTTTTCAGGGGCCCAAACGCTGTCCACAGGCCTGAAGTCAGCAGCAAACCTTGGCTTTAGCACAAGGAGCTCTTTTAATAAGCCTCATTAGGTACCTGAGCATCTTCAGGTGCTGGGGACCCGACTCCTATCTGCTCTCACTTTCCAGCTCCAGTCAGGTGCCCACCAACCTTGGTCTTACTGTAGGGATCTGGAGGCAATGTCCTCATGCACTGGAGGAATCTGAGCTGTGCGGGCTGGTGGATAACTCCTCATCCACAGTGCTGGAGGAGCAGGCATACACCACAGAAAGTGGCTGCTGATGTTGCAATCAGCACAGCACGCCCCTGGTGCTGCAGGGGTGTTCCCAGAGAGACACCAAGGGAAGAGGTCCACAAACCTGCCTGGCAGATGGAGGCTGTCCTGTGTGAGCTGGGAGCAGCTCGCTAGGCTGGCTCTGGCATGGGCTGGGGTTGAGATTTGGCTTGTGTCTTGTTTGCTCCAAACCAATTCAGCCTTCAGTGTTTGGGTAGATTTGGGCTGGGATTCCAGAAAGCCTCAGCAGCTTGGGCCATGCCCCTGCTGCTCAGTCGCGCATGGCGCAGGGGGCCCGTGGTTTGCTCCTAACCTGCTACTGGGACCATGAGTTGTAGCATGGAGATGCCAGCCGAGGTCCCCAAAGCAGCAGGGCCTGCTGCTACTCAAACTTGCCTTGGGCAGCACCCCACAGTCTCTGCTAAGAGCCTGATGCTCCAGAGCCCGCTCAGTTGAGAGCAGCAGCACCTTGCGTGATGTAAACAAATCCCTGTTCTTTTGAAGTGGTGGTGGGATTTAAATGCCTGCTTCCTTGCCCTCTGAAGGAGTGCTGGCACACGGGCAGGCCTGTAGGGGGATGAAGGCAATTCCTGGGAGGCAGCAGAAGGAGTGTGAGCACCTGGTCAAATTCATGTACCAGCAGGACCAGCTGTCTGTGCCACTGCCAGCGTCATCACAACGAGCGGAGACCACAGAGCACATCCCTGCTTCCAGCAGTGGTGGGGTGGAGCATGACACTGTCCCAAAGCCAGCATGTGCAAATGGGGTCTGCAGACATTTTCCAAGCATGGCTACCACCGTGTTGCCAAAGCCCCTCAGGCTGCTGCCGTGTTGCCAAAGCCCCTCACTGCGGCAGCCCGCAGGGGCACTTGCTGGGGCTACAGATGGCCAGAGCGCTCACAGTATGGTTTCTGCTAGTCACACTCCTCCAGTTCCAGGTACTGCTTGGGAAGGTCACCTCTCCATCCAGCCTCTGCTGATGGCGGGGCTGAGCTCTGCTGGGGGAGTGGCTGTGTCACACCGAGCAGGAACTACAGCCCCTGTCGAATTGGCTAAAGGTCTTTGTTCGAAGCTGTCCTGAAAATAAGACTGGCTGGAAAGTGGTGGGTGTACCCGGACCCCAGCCACAGGGAGGGTTGGAGGAAGCAGGCTCCAAGGGGAAGGGCTGGGGCAAAGGGGTGGGAAGGAGGGACCAGGGCAAACAGGGTGAGAAGGAAGGCAGGAGAGGGAGAGGAAAAGTGGGAGGAAAAGGAGGGGAAAGAAGCTCATAGGAAAGCAGAGCGTGAAGGGGGAAGAGAAGAAAGATGGGTTGGGAGGTTGGGGGGAAGAGAGACACACAGAGACACAGAGAGTTTTGTAACAACTTAAATTCATTCCAGACTATGTCCAAGGAGCCCTGGCAGCACGGGTTGAAACAAACCCTGCCTTTGATTTTATGAGTTCATTATATGTTGTTTGGGACAGTGATTCACGCGTCTTGGCTGCTTCACATTTTCCCTTGTGTCACAAATGAAGAGGGGACCACGAGTTGAATTCTTTGGGTGGAAAATATTCCCTCAATTGTTAGGTAGACGTCTCTGTACCATGCAGAAGTCCTGGGAGAGTGGTCTCCTGGGCTGCCCAAGCTCCCCGCACAGCACACACAACCTCCGTGCCTTGTGTCTTGCTCCCTCTTAAAGGGAAAGCACTGGGACCAGCCAGGCAGAAGGAGGCAAGAAGATGCCCAGTGGTGGCCACGCATGTTCTGCATCCACCCTTCGCTGCAAAACACAGGACGGGTCAGAGGACGGCCACCTGGGAGAGCTCAGACTCATCTGGGGTGGAGATGCAGCAACCAAGGATGGTCCTGTGAGAACTGTGTCCCAGGGCCCATCTCTCCTGAGGGTGAAGGAGGGTGACCCTAGGGCTGCAGACCCAGGCCTGAGGACCACGCCGCAGTCACATTGCAGCACTGCCGTGGTTGTTCCTCATCTCCGTTCCCAACCCAAGAGCATCACTGTGCTTACTGGTTGTTGCTGCCTGAAGGTGCGAGGCACTGGATGAGCTCCAGGGAAAACCATTCAGGAACGGGTTGGTGGCTTTCCTAGACCATTTTGGTTGGATATATTCACAACCCTAATATAGGCCTTGGTCACAAAAATAACAAATCCTGCCCGAGCCAACCCCAAAGTTTGCATTGGGGCTGACTGAAAAACACCAATGACTTGGTTGGGTATTGTTACTATTTTTAGCTTCCTGTGTCATTTCAGGTTTTCCAGTGAAAGGAAGAAAAAAACGCACTGATTTTTAAAACATGTTTGTAGAGAAAATACAGGCCTCAGAAACCGAACACCAAAAGCTTTTTGCCCGGCTTTTTCTGTTTTTGATTTATAATTTCTCTTCCAAACCCAGATAAAGTTCAGTACAATTTTTCATTTTGACCAGAAAGCCATTTTTCTGTGTGGTCAGTTCTAGTCTGAGCCCTGGGAAATGACAGCACTTCTAACCTGAGCAGCCATGACCCAACCAACCTGAACAGGCATGACCCAGCCTGCAGAGCTTCCCACACTGGTGTATCTTGCACTGACCAATGTGAAGGTGCCACGAAGATCCACACACTCCTCATCGGGGCGTGGAAACTTTTGCACAGATCTGGATTAGCTCTAAGGAGAGCTGAGACTCACTCACAAGCTTGCACCGGTGCCAGATGAGCTTCATGTTGACTCCCGGGTAGAAAAGCAATGCAGAAGCCTGCCTTGAGGTGGGCTGTGGCAAACAGGACAAGAAGCACTGAAGTGGGGTTGCTGAAAGCTTGTAGGCTGGTAGGGGAGGACTGATAGCCTAGCCCTGCAACCACAGAGATGCCCTGCTCCAAATGAGTCCCAGAGACCCAGTTACCCCATGCTCCTTTCTTCCTTCAGGCCTGGGCTAAGGCACTGCCAGTCCTGCAGGGAGTCTCTTCTGAGGATAAGTGCAGTCTTTATCCTGCTGGGATTGCAGGCCAGCATCTTTCCCCAGCACAAGCTTCACTTCAGGAAAATGAGGGGGTTTTTGGTTTGGATGTTGTTGTTTTTAAAGAGAATTCTTAGGAAAAACACTCGCTGAGATGGATCAGCTCATTTTCAAAGTTCTCCTGGGGCAAAATACAGAGGGTGTGGGCTGCGATACACACCCACATCTGTACAATAAGGAAGGCAACAGCGCAAAGCAAAAACAATTGCATGAAAAGCTTTCCAACAACAAAGTTTGCAAACCCGCAGAGCCCAGGCTATTTCTTGTGGTCAGTGGGTAAGAGTTCCCAGATAATGGGACCTGACAATGGAACAACAGGGACCAAAAGACTCAGCTCATGATTAGGAGTTATATAACAGCAGCTGGCATTTATTAATAACACTCGTGTTGTGCTTTATTTTCTTAGTTAGCACTTTTCAGGTTCAGAGCACTTTACAACCCCTGGCTATTCCATATTTGATGCTTGGCATGAGGTGACTAGGAGGAAATGTTGGCCTGTAGCAGTAGGAACACCCTTCACGTCTGCTTCTGTTGTAGACCTTAAAGGGGAGAAGAGGAAACACTAAGTGATGGGCTTGCTCTGACTATTTGGACCTCTCCGTTCAGTCTTACGCGTGGTGTAAGACCACAAAGAAACATCATCTGGGAAAACAGGGTTTTCCTGGGATGAGTTACAGAACCTTAATGTCTTCAAAGTGCTCCTTTTCCTGGAGAACAAGCAAAGCTGGGACTTTCACTGGGAGGCAGGAATACGGTTGGGTATGATCCCAAATGGGAACCAGACCTGGAGGAGCACTTCGCAGCCAGCCTGCAGCGATGGCATCTGCCTCTTGGCACAGCTTTGAGAGCAGGAGTGAAATGTCCCACTGGAACGACAACCCTGATGGCTGCCTACCACATCCTTGGGATGTGCCAATCGAAGCAGTAACCATGGCTCCTCTTGGAGGACCCACTCGGTGCAGTCTGGGCCAAGCTGGAGGCTTTCTTTCCCCAGCACGCACGAGACCTTGATGCAGAGCAATAGTCATTCTGCCTGGCACAGGGGATGGGTGGTCCAGTCTGAACAGGTTGTCTCCTTCTGGTCTGGATAGGCTATTTATTGCTCCTCTGACTGTTGCTCGTGGTATGTGCTGACTGCTCAGCCTGCTCATGAAAAACAAGAGAATTCCCGTCCAAGCTCTGGTGCCAAGCAGGCAGCAACGGTTTTCTTCTGAGCAGGCCTGGGAACCTCTTCTCAGCCCTGGGCAGCAGATGTCTCAAAAGAAACTCAGACCTGGGAGAGTTGTAGCTCAGGACCAGGCTTTGGACTCAAACACTCAAACAGCTCATCAGACGGTACCCTGGCTTGTCCAAAAGCAGAACTAGCACAGATACAAGCGAAGCCTGCTCATGTGCGTGCAGGTGAAAGTGAAGGGATCCTCAAGGCCCCACAGCTCTACTCCTAACCAGAAGGCATGGGAGAGCTGCAGATTCCCACAGTAGGACACTCTGCAATGAGAAGGAGGCAGGTTTTGCAGCTACAGCAAGGGATGGGACCTTGTGCCTTTCTCCACTGGTTCTTGGAGTGCACATGCTCCAGCGAGCAGTCCTAAGGCATGGAAATTCACAATTCCAGCAGTTCCTTTCACAAGAAAGGTCTGGGGATGCTAAACAAAGCCAAGGGCAAAGAGCCACCCTAGAGACAGCCCTATGACAAGCCCAGGGAGTCCTGGGGAGGTGCCCGCTCAGTCTTGGCTGCAGTTCATAGAATCATAGAATGCTTTGGGTTGGAAGGGACCTTTAGAGGTCATCTAGTCCAACCCCCCTGCAGTGAGCAGGGACATCTTCAACTAGATCAGGTTGCTCAGAGCCCCGTCCAACCCGACCTTGAATGTTTCTAGGGATGGGGCCCCCACTACCTCTCTGGGAAACCTGGTCCAGTGCTTAACCACCCTCATTGTAAAAAATTTCTTCCTTATATCTAGCCTAAATCTACCCTCTTTTAGTTTAAAACCATTACCCCTTGTCCTGTCACAACAGGCCTTGCTAAAAAGACTGTCCCCGTCTTTCCTATAGGCCCCCTTTAAGTACTGAAAGGCTGCAATAAGGTCTCCCCGCAGCCTTCTCTTCTCCAGGCTGAACAATCCCAACTCTCTCAGCCTGTCCTCGTAGGAGAGGTGCTCCAGCCCTCGGATCATTTTTGTGGCCCTCTTCTGGACCCACTCCAACAGGTCCATGTCCTTCTTGTGCTGAGGGCTCCAGAGCTGGACGCAGTACTCCAGGTGAGGTCTCACCAGAGCAGAGTAGAGGGGCAGAATCACCTCCCTCGACCTGCTGGCCATGCTTGTTTTGATGCAGCCCAGGATACGGCTGGCCTTCTGGGCTGCAAGCACACATTGTTGGTTCAAGTTCTTAGATTGCTGACTGAAGGCACAGGGCTATGATGCTGAAGTGCGATTCCCAGAGCACGTTGAGCAGTAGCCAAGCTGATGCATCCTGTAAGGAGGAAATCTCATTTGTTGGTGTGATTTAAATAATTCATATCTGCCCAGACATGCCCGCCTGCACAGGAGAGATCTTGAGATAACAGATACCATGACCCTGCTTTTCTTTCACCTGGTGTCTCAGAGGCTCTGGCAGTATCAGGAGCATTTTTTGCACTTGTGATTCACCCCCCCAATCTGGGGAAAAACCACACGCACCACCAGCTAATACTCTTTGGTGGAGAGCATATTGCCTGCTGCACTCCAAGTGGCAGAAGCACTGCACGGGGACTCTGCTCACTGGCAGCCACCTGCCAGTCAGTGGCTTATCATCTCTTCTTAGTTAAAAGTGTTTGGAAAGGCAATGGCAAAGTAACCCCCACAGACTAGTCATTGCACATCTTCTCAGCCCTTTGCTATCTGCATGCCAAACGGCGTGTGAGACAGAGACAGCAAGATGCCTGCTGCTCGGCATCCTCTGTGATGTAGCCAAGTGGATGAGTACAGGCAGGGCTGGTACCAGGCATCACTGGTGACATATGGGGACCACAGAGATTGGGCCGGGGTTGCTCTCAGGACTTCAGCTGCAGGATGTATTGCTGACGTTGGTAGGGGAAACAAGGGCGTCTCCTGGGGTTCCTCTCTGTCATGGGTCTGGCTCAGCCTTTGGAAAGAGTCAGCCCTGCAGCTTCTTCCCACCCCTGTATAGCTTCTTGCATGACTGGGATGGACAACAACCAGGCTGGGTCAGGCCCGGGGGGGACCGCACAGCTGCACAGCCATGCTATGTGACATGGGTACTAACAGGGGGATAGTGCCCCTCGAGTCCCCACCTCAGGACATCTGGCCCTGATGATCTCACCCACGGGCTGGCCAAGATGGTGGTGCGGATGGGATCCAGCTGCCTGTGCCTGACTCCAGGTGAGGCAGGATGAGGTGAGACTGGCTGGATGAGACAAGCAGCCAGAGGAGATGATGAGAGTAATTTCAGACCTTTTAAATCAAAACTTACATGTGCCCTTTGTTGCTGAGGTTGAAATTGGGACCCTCTCAGCTTCAAAGATGGTGGTGGGCACAAAAGGTCAGATTTTTGTTCCACACCTCCAACCTGAAAGCTATAGATAGAAATGTCTAACAGCACACTACTTGCAGGCAGGAAAATCTTTTTTGTTACATGTCCTGAAATACTGCACAGAAAGGCTTAATTACAAAGGATTTTCTTTGGGGAAGAAAAACATACTGACCCAGGCAAGCTGATGCAGAATAAAACATTCTCTTCACACTTACTGGCAAAGGATCACATCCACCATCCAGCCTGAAAGGACCTTTTCGTTCCTTTTTTGTCTTGTGTCACTGTGACCACATCAGCACCATAATCTGAATGTACAGAGTCTGGGGGTTCAAACTGGATCAAAAGGCTCTGATGCTGTCTGAAGGAAACCTCTGGAATGCTCCATCATGACTTTTTTTGCTACAATTTAATTTGATGGAAAATTGCACAGATAGACAAATAATATGGTTTCAAGGTAAGTTTGGTCTGAAAAAGTTTCCTGCCAATAGCAAATCCAGTTCCTGGGGCTGTTCCTCTCTGGTGTGGGTCTCCGCACTCATCTTCCGTGCCTTCTCACCTCCAGACAAGGTGCATTTAACAGTATGGCTCTGGCTTAATGTCATCTGGTCCAGAGCTGGTCTCTCTAGATCCTAGTGACAACTATTCAATGTCCCATCTTGCATTTCTTGATCTGTTCTGCCTGGTTTGATGTTTTACCCTGTTGGAGGTTGTTTTTTTGGACTTGTCCTTCTGAGCATGGCCCGCACCTTGGAGATTGAATTGAAGAGCTTTCAAGAGAGAAGAATGGACTCCATGTTCGCTGAAGCTGTCCATGGCACTGGGATTTCCTGGCCTTGCTCCAACAGCTCGCAGGGCATAGCAGAGCCAGCTTCTCCCCTTGGGATCTCAGTGTCATGGCAAGAAGAAAGGAAGAAGCATGGTAGTGATGATTGGAACTGCAAGTCTGCAGGGTTCGTTAGTAGAAATTACTGCCATATTTGCCAATGCACTGCTCTATGCCCAGGATTAAGTTCTCATATGCCATGCCCAGAGCACATGAACAAGTGCTCTTATTCTCTTGTGTGTACGCATCCACAGAGACATCTCCCATCCACATTACAAAGGGGTGGAAGTTTGCAGATGGCCTTTCTTAGGCAGCAGATGTGCCACATAGTGCTTGCCAGCACTTTTTGATGAAAAATGGCATCAAAATATGAAATTTTGATGAAGAACAGAGGAAAAAAGCTTACTGAATTTTCACGATTCCTTTCCTGACTTCTGGCTCGCTACAGAGTTGGTCAAAAGTTTCTAAATTCAGCCATGCTTCAAAATTTTTCACCAAAAAACAGAAGGATTTTTTTAGAAAAATGCTTCTCAATTTTTCCCTTCTGGTTTGGCCATGTGTCCTACTCACTGAGAGGAGACTCCAGTTGTTTTTTCTGACTAGAACTACACTTTAAAAAGCGCAGCCATCCTCTTAATTGGGGCCGATAAATCTTGCAGTCATAGATGAAGATAAACCACATTTTGAGCCCAGAGTACAAATTCTCAGGGTTGAAACATTTGTGTGGTATTTGTTAAGCAATTTGAAGTCTTACTGAAGTAACTGATCTGGACAACAGGGCTGGACCTGGATCAGGACAACTGTGTATAGGCATTCGGCACGTAGGCAACAGAGATGGAGGGGCCTAGATGAATCCCACTTCACTCAGAGCATTCACGGAGGATATCTCCTTTCTTCTACGTAGGGTATCTTTGGTTGTGCTTCTTCCACCACTCCCTCTGGGAGGATGGAGGGCTGCTTAGTCAGTCCCCGTGGGAAGCCTTTATATTCAAGGCATCCTAAAGTTCCTCATGAAGAACAAATTCACTTCAGCCCAGAGGAAAGTCACGGAGGGCTTTGGACTTCTTGGGTCTGTTTGCTGGCCAGTGGCTGCCACTGCTGCTGCAGCAGCCAGAGGAAAAGGCAGTGTCAGCAATGCTGGGGTGGCCTCCAGGGTCGGTGATGGCTGGATAGATGCTGAACTTCACAGAGAGCTGCTGTGTGTCCAACATGTGCCATCCAACTCGGGCTCAAAGCTTCGGCGCTGAGGGCCCTTGGCTGCTCCACAAAAGAGCACAGCTCCTTGGTGGGACGAGCTCTTCTCCAACACCACTGTATCATGCCTCTCCCGGACCACTCAGCAAAGGCTTCAGCGTGTCCTTGCCAGTGGCAGCTCCCCTCCAGCAGAGCGGAGCCCAAGGCCAGCTGCTCCCTGCTCCTCGAGGCCGTGAGCCCTGTGGTGTGTGCTGGGGCTCCGCCAGTCGCCCTCCGTGACCCCCAAGAGCAGGAAGGGCCGTGAGGCCCCAAGGGCAGCCAGCGGGTTGCCACACGGGTCCCTGTCCACAGCGCGGCGGGAGGGAGCTGCCCGGGACTGGGCACAGCCATAGGCCTGGGGAACCCGCGGCATCGCTCGGAGGCGTGGTGGGCGCTCGGGACCAGCCTGCAGGCGCCGGCGGGATCCGGTGGGGTGGGGTGGGGTGGGGGAAGAGGNGCCCTCCTCCCGGGTCACCGTGGCCGCGGCGGCGGCGCTAGGCGACAGCCTCGGGTGGGCCCTGCCCGGCCGTGCCGGTCCCGGCGCCGAGGAGGCGGGGGCAGGGAGACGGGAGGCCGCGGGGCCGGGGCAAGCCCTGCAGCTGGGGCAGGCCGCGGGCTGCACCCCCGGGGCAGAGTCCTTCTCCTTAGGCGCTGCCGGCCGGCACGCCTGGCCTGCTCCCCTGAGAGCCCCGGGCCAGGAGGAGGCGCTGGCCTGGGCCCGCTGCCTGCTGCGCAGAACCCTCCCCGACGGACCCGGCCTCTCTGGAGGCCACACTGAGCCGAGTGCCAGAGCCCCAACACAAACGCCTCCGCCACAGAGCGGGGCTGTCGCAGCTGCTCCCCAGAGCCACTCCAACTTTCCCAGCGAGGCGGGCATCCGCCCTGCTTCCGTCCCAGGGGCAGGCCCCAGCAGTGTGCCACGGCCCTGACCTCGGGACCGCTGTCCATGCCTGGCTGGGGGTACCTCCACCTGCTTTGGGGTCACCTGTCCCCCATTGGGACCACCTCCAGCGCAATGTCTGGGAGGAGACAGACCCCCATGTTCCTGGTGAGAAACCACACCGCAGCCTAATTCAGCAGCCAGTGGGCAGCCTGGGCTGAAGGCACCTCTTGGTACAGCTTGGCCAAGAGCTCCCATTGGGTACCACAACACTACACACACCTTCACCAACGTCCTTCATTATAAGCAGCAAAGTCCAGTTTCATGGCTACGCATTGACCTGCACACTGCCTTCTCTGGCTCAAAGAGGTGTCCAAGAGGATTGTTGGCTGCAGTTCCTGGTGGCAAGGGAGGAGGCAAAAGTAGGCTCTTTCCTAAAATACAGGCAAAGAGTGGAACACCAAGTCCAGCTCAGTGCTTAATCTCAGCTCCAGGATGAAATATGGTCGCTGTCCCAATAAAGTAGATAAACTGATCCAAGGCTGGAGGCCCAGTCCTTTGTTAGTACCATCTCCTGGAGAGAAAGTGTCTTTTGGCAGTAAATGGGATGGAAGCAAATCAGGCAACGCTTGAGAACACAGCCAGCCCAGAGGGGATCTGATGGCTCTTGCACAGCTCTCCGAGAAGCCTATAGACCTGAACACCTGTACGTGATTCCCTATAGTGAGCCAGCATCCATGACAAGGAGCTCTCTTTCTCCAGCACTGTTGTTCTCTTTTCCCACCCCAGACTCCGAGCCTGCTCCCCAAAAGCTGTCCTGCTCTGGCACCCAGAGATGCAGCCTTTACTTCCCTTCTCAGCATTCCTGCTGCTTAGCTCTGCCTCCTGCTACCTCCCCAAAGGCTGCCTCCAAAGCAGCCAACACTGAGACAGAGGAGATGCAACATGGTGCACGCTGGGCATGCTGCTGCTCAGCAGGTGGAATCGCCATCCTGGGAGCTCCAGGGTCCTCACCGTGGACCCCCAGCAGCTCTGGCAGCACTGACTCCAAAGCCCTGGCTTTTTGTAGTGGCTTGTAAGACTTCCTTCGGGGGAAAGGTCCAGATCCTAACTAATGGGGGTGGCCAGTGAACTTGGCTGGTCACCTTGCTGTGTGCTCTCCAGCATGGGGAGATAACTGTTTTCCAAGGACCGTGTTTGTGGGTGACAAGGCACATGAGATGGCAGACCTAGCCAGGCACCCTGTGAGGAACCATGCCCCAGATCTCTCAGTTACCCAAAGTAATACCCTTCACCTCCAGCTTCCACATCCAAGGAGAAGCCTTTCCCATCATACACTCTGTCGGCTCTCCGGGAGTGTGGGCTTCTGCGAGGGCTCCTCTCCCTTTTCAGGACATCTGTGTGATGCTGGAGAGCAGGGTCTCCTAGCACACCCCAACAGTGGTCCATGGGCCCTTGGAGGTCTCTGTCCCGCTCCAGGGAGTTTGGCAGGAGGCTGAAGTTCTCTGAGCAGGGCACTGGACCTCCTTGGAAGGAACGGCAGAGCCTGCAAACTCAGAGACAGAATCGGTCCTCCTGAATTCACCGCACCTACGATGGGCTCGGACACAACTGCACCAGCCATGTCCCACACATCTGCTCCAGGGCTTGGGTGTCTCCCTGGCAGACTCATCCAGTGCAAAAAAAAATATGTAGACTGTTTTGCTGTTTGTAAACTAGCCCTGCTTTTTTGTGAATGGATTCATTCACCAGCCACCTGAAAGAGCCATTTTAGCCAACGGTCAGCTTGTGAGTGCTGCCTCCCAGCTAGTCTTGATTTGCTCTTCGTGGCTCTGCCTCTCTGATTGGGCTCCCAGGCGCCACATGATGTGGTCCCTTCTCCTTGACGGGGTGTCTGACATTTTAAGCAGAATACCAAACAGCTAACGCCGAAGAGCAACCATGTCTCCTGGATGGTGCTGCTGTTAATGTTTGTTTTTAATCACTGAGGGGGAAGGGAGGCTCATGCACATTTTTTGCAGAGGAACTAGCAGTCCGTCTGACACCTTTGGAGTGACAGTGAGTAAAGCCCTATATACTCCCTGCATCCCCTCACACTCATGCTGGTGAGAGGGGTCAGGGCCCAGCTCTGCCAAGCAGTGACTGGGCATGTGATTGGGTTTACTATACATGGAGACACAGGCAGCTAAGGAGAACTGCCAAGGAGCAGAGACAAAGACAGCCTGAGGTCGGTCTTGTGCAGAGGAAGCAGACCCCCCACCCTCACACCCGGCAGCCCTGGGGAGATGGTGAGACAAGAGCCCACCTCTGCCCACCCCATGGGGCACGTCTGCAGTCAGCACAGTCCACCCTGTCCTGTACTGGCGCTGTTAAGCTCTGTGTTGTTGCATGTTTTTCATCATGGTGATAAACAAGGAGCTGGGGGTGCCTGGAGGAAGCAGGTCCAGCTCACCTGGAGCTCCTAGTCAGCAGTGGTCAGCAGGATGGGCTCACCAGGGACCTGCTGGTGGACCAAGCAGGGTGTGCAAGGAGACTGGCTCCTGGTGGCCATGCCAGGCTGCGAAGGCAAGTGACAGCAAATGCTTACGCCAGGGGAGGAAACAAGCACAATTTTGCATGTTGAGAAAAGTCCCAGTTTAGCCTGGGCTTGAAAGTTTGAGGAGGCCAATTACTGCCTCCAGACCAGTCGCCTGCCTTTCTAGGAATGATGAGTGATGGGCTTAGATCATCACCCAGGCCTGAGTCAGATATCTCAAGAGCTGGCATTAAACATCTGCAAGCTCTGGCCCTGTGAATCTGGGTCACCCTGGCAAAGCGGGCATGCCAACAGAAACTGTATTCCTGGAGACCAGCCTTAGCTGAGGGGACCTGAGCTAAACAGAATGAGGTGGCATGGGAAAATGGGGATTAAATACCCTTTGGCAATGGAGACAAAAGAGTTAACCTGCTGCTGGTGTCAAAACCAAACCAGGATGTGAAAGGCAAATGGAAAAGTGCTGCCGCACCACTGAGTCAAATGTCAGAAGCCATCCTGAGCTCACACTCTCTCCCAAGACAAACAACATCATCTAAATCTGGGGGTTTGTGCATGGGAGAGCAATTCACCAGGTGACAGAAGGGCCTTGATGTGCGGAAGAGATGGAGACCTCTGCGGACCCGAGAGATGGGCTCTCTGCTCCAAGCCAGGCTTTGTAGGGACTACAAAGAAGAGATCCAGACGTGATCCAGCCAAGGGAGCTGCCCCAGCATAGCACATGGTGTTGGAACAGGCAAGCTCTGGCCAGAGCTGGCTGTGGAGAGGAAAGATGCCTTCCCTTCCCTGTCGTGCCAGTGGATGTGTGCCTGCAGCACGTGGGGCAGCCGTCAGGTCCCATGGACCCTCCTCCGCCACATCCACTCTGCCCTGCTCAAAGGAAGAAGGGGTTAAACCACTGATCTTCCTGCTAACCACCTTCTGCTTAAGCCCAAGACTCAGCGCAGAGAAGGAAGACTGCAAAGTGTGCGGCTCACTGTGGCTTTGCAGGGCATGGACACGGTCCCCCTGCAAATAGGAATAGGAGTGAATGGAGGGACTAGCTGGGTGCCCAGGAGTGGGCTTGCACATGCCTGTCAGTGTGTGGCCACAGCCGTGCATGTCTCTTGCCAAAGTGATCACAAGCATGACCCAACCTAGAGGATGCCACCCACCCTTGGTGCTCCGGTCCCATCTCCTGGGCCATCACCCCAGAGTGCAGGTGGAAAGACCCGTGTCTTCAGAAGTTGGCACGCACCACATCTTGGGGCTCTGCTGATTCTGCCAGTTCTGCCTGTTCTGCCCCTTTCCCCCCCCCCAGCTTGTCCCTTAATCACAGGCAGCTTGGTGAGACAATGAAATAACCGCACCAAAGAACCAGGCTTGTTCCCCTTTGTCTTTCACTCCTTTGAGGCTCAGCAGACGAGGTGAGCCATGACACTCACAGTCTGGCTGTCACACGTCCAACTCATTGCCTCCTGGGCCAGCCAAGCAGGAGGTGCCTCGGCACAAAGTGACCGTGCATCAGCACGAGGCGACCGCACATCAGTGCCACGGCAGGTTGGCGAGGCAGGGCCCAGCAAGCTGGCACACCTCCTGTGGGGCTGTCCTGTGCTCCCTGGCCCCTGCCTGCACCAAGCAACTCAGCTCTTGGCTCTCATGCTTTTGCCTCCAGACAAGCCGTCATCTCAAGCAGGACCACTGAGTTCTCCCCAGAGACGGAGGCAGCCCCCCTCCTCCCCCCAGTACATGGCACAGAGACTTTTAGGCTGGTTTTTGCTGGAGTTCACACAAATCTCGCCTTCCCCGTTCCCACCCCCCCTTCCCTGCACAACTGAACTCAGCCATTGAGCCCAGCGAATGGTTTATTTCCCAGGTTAGCACAAAGCAGGGGTCTCTGTGTGCCCCTGGAACCAGCAGAACAAAACGCACAAAGACGTTAGAGGGCCATTTGTAACCAAATCCCAACACACCAGATACTGTTGGGATTATGTCAGAAATATTTTCCCAGAATGCCCTCCCCCCATGCTCCCTCCTACAGATGTTCAGCCCCCACACCACAGATGTTGTTCCTCTTGCAAAATGAGCTTTCCCCTTCCTCTCCCAAATGCCCCTGATGTTTTGCACATTGCCTTCACCGAAGTCTCTTTT
The DNA here is from genome assembly GCA_013401315.1 of Balaeniceps rex. NCBI lineage: Eukaryota > Metazoa > Chordata > Aves > Pelecaniformes > Balaenicipitidae > Balaeniceps > Balaeniceps rex. The sequence goes on from VYZW01033852.1 coordinate 20,872, forward strand.
CCACCCTGCCCTCCGCATTCCCCCCTTCCCTGGTCCCTCGCTGATGAACGCGTGGAAAGGCCAACCTACCTCCTTGTGCAGGGCTGAGCGGACGGCCGCAGGGCTCTGCAGGGACATCAGCTGCTGGTTGTCACTGTTCCTCTCACCTTATTCCCACCATGCCCATTAGAAAAGCCCTCTCCCTGTTTTGGCCCCTCTCCATGAGTGACCTCCACACTCTGCAGGCCTGCTCCAGCAGGGCTCACCAGGCCACGGTCCCCTTGGAGGAAGATGGAGGGATGCAAGCCAGACCCCTCGGAGGGTCCGGGCACCTTCCCATGGGCTTGGTGTCATGCTGCTCTCCTGTGTTGCGCACCGAGCCAGAGGAGGATGGGGTCTCCCCACCACTCCGCAAACAGCTTGGTGCAGCACGGCTCCTCACTGGCAAGAGCCTTTGGCAGCAGTTTGTTCGTCGGGAATGCCGGGTGCATTTCAGACACCGGAGGGAACAGCCAGACCTTCCCCTCCAGCACCCCCAGCCCACACGGAGCATGCAGGGGGATGGCCTAGCAGCCCATCAGGGCCCCGCTCCAAGCCCTATGACAGACAGACAGACAGACAGATCTCCATCAGGAGCAGGCTTGCACGGCCAGTACCCCCGCTCACCAGTGCTGGGGTCCTCCCCAGCTGGACTGGCTGCTGGCAACCTGCCCGTGCGGAGCCGTCCCATCTCTCCCTTGCCCTGGCTCCATGAGCTCCAGTGGGAGAGCAGGGAGTCCCATCCAGCCCCAGCGCACAAAGACAGAAAGCTGGGGGCATGCAGCGCCATTGCAGGATCAGTGCTTCCTCCTGACCCCAGCACGCACCCAGCTACGCAGCAGGGGAGAGATGCCAACCCCAGGGCTCGATCGCAGCAGCAGGGCTGGGCACAGGGCTCATCTCCATCCTTCCCTCCTGTGCTAGTGGCGGCAGCTGGGAAAAAAAAATTTTCTGATACACACGGGACTGCTGAGCTGCGTCAGGCACTTTGATGGCCGGGGTGGTAACCTCGACCGCTTCCTCTGCCAGCAGGAGAGCTGAATCCAAGAGCCACAGAGCATGCGGGAGCCCGGGGTGTGTGACACAAAGCAGGAATCTCCCAAGGACTTCAGATGATACCTCCTGTCTGGGACATTGCAGCTCTTTTATGCGTTATGAGCCACTTCTCTCCCATCTTTTTTTTCTCCCCTGTGCAAAGAAAACCCAGAGCAGGATCCCGGAGAGGCGTAAACTGGTGGAGCGCTACCAACCTTCGGGGCGTCTCACGATTTACACCAGCATGGCCCAGCCAAAGCCCTCTACTCATCACCTGCTGCAAGCAACAATTTGAGTCTCTGCTGGTCTCCCAGGGAGCTGGGGTGCTGCACAGGTTTTTTTCTTCAAAGATAGAGTTTATTGCTAAAAATGTTTTGATCAGTGATAGCTCATATTTACATTGATATGTTTTTAAAGGAATATTCAAGTAAACATTTCCAATAGTTTCTGGCATAATCTCTAGCTTTTTTTCCTATACACAAATGTTAAAAATAAATAAACTGTACACAGAAAATTTCCTTTAACATCTCTACACAACTATATGTATTCCCACACAACAAAACAATTCCACTCTTTCATAGATTTGTACTTTTTTTTAGAATTTCCTTCTTAATTAATTGTTATACACTTAAAAAAAAAAAACCTAGAGAGCTTGGTAAATTAGTTCAAACATCAGTGACAAGGTCTGAAGACAAAAAAAATACAGCACAGAGAAACAACCATCTTCGGGGATGCTGCTGTTCTTTCTTTTCTTTTTTTTTAATGCCCCCCCCCCTTTTCCTTTTGATAAAATCATCTTCACAGGAAATTTCTGCCCTTCCCTTCAGCAGGGAAATGCTCAGGTTCTGTGGGGATGGGTTTAAAATGTGGTCCTATGTCTTTAAAATAATAATAATAACAATAATAATTATAATAATAAAAAAACAGCTGCGATTTTCCCCCTTTCTTTTAAAATCTCTCTATTTACATGGCTGGTAATTTTTTCTTTTTTTTTTTTTTTAGTTTTTTATTTTCCTTTTGTTAGAAGGCTATATACGTATAAAAATAGACATCTGATTGTAGTGCTTTACTGTGCCTTTGGCCTGCCCTGCAGTTCCTGGGTTCGCTTTTCCCCTTTCAAATAAAATAACATTAAAATAAGTCCAAAAAAAAACCAAAACACTGTTCCCCCCCCCCCACCTCGCGCTGGCAGGGTGGGGAGAAAAAACCAAATACCCCCACCCCCCCAAAAATCATCCAAACGACAAAAGAAGGCAGTGCAAGGGGCCGAGGGAGGCTAGCAGGAGCACTTGCACTCGGAAATGAGCGGGTACTGCACGGGGATCCAGGTGCAGTACTTCTGGCTGGACCAGCCCTGGCAGTGCCAGCGCAGGAAGGTCTTGGTGACCGACTTGACGGGCTTGCAGAACATGCCCTCGGGCAGCGAGCAGGACTTCTCGGCGAAGCAGTTGCCCTCCTTGATGTAGCGGGGCCAGAAGCGGACGCCCAGGTCCTTCCAGGTGTAGAGGACGGGGCAGTAGGTGTACGCCCAGAGCCACTGCAGCACCTTCCGCCGCGCCTTCTTGCCCACTTTGAGGCGCGGTCCCTGGGGCGGACCCAGCTCCAGCCGCCGCAGCTCGGCGGGCAGCGCCGCCCGCCCCCGCCCCGCCGCCGCCTCGGCGCCCGAGGCGGGCGAGCGGGGGTCGCAGGGCGCTGGCCCGGGCTGGGGCGCGGGTGCTGCAGGGCCACGCACGAAGAGGTGCCGGGACCACAACCCCAGCAGTGGGCACGGCACTGGGTTTGTAGCATTGGCCCCCAAGGCAGAAGGAGCACTTGCCTGGCCTCGGCATCCTCTGACTGCACCAGCCCAGGGCGGTCTGGGCACCGGCACAGACCTCCTGGGTAGCTGGGCCCTCCCTCTCCTTTCCACAACCAATCTGCTGCCCCACCGTGTCTGCTTCTCCAGAAGAGCCAATGCCACCTTCAAAGCCCTCTTCCAGCTTCACGCAGAGCTAAAAGATGAGCAGGGCACCGCGTCCCAACAGCCCCTCGTGGGCAGGAGCCCTGGGGCAGCACACCAGAGTGTAACCACCAGATGCACTCCAGCATCAGCATCTCAGCAAGGGAGGCTACAGCCTTCCAAAGAGCATCACTCTCACCTGAGATAAAGCATCCCTGCATCCCTCAGCACGACATGGTGTGATAGCAAGCCAGGTTAAATCAGTGGCTCTTTCTTCACCCCCTTCTCAGCAGTGTGGGGCTAAATCTCTTGGCGGAGAGCTGGACCCACAACCTTTGAGGCACAGAGGGTGGGAGCCTGGTGTGTGTCAACACAGCGAAAACCCAAACCCTTCTCACCTCTTTTACCTCCACATTGCTCGGCACTGAGCTCACACTTGAACCATGTCCAGAAATTGGACACACAGCTGGTTCCTCCAGGCTGACAGTGTGTAAGAACATTCCTGCCCATGCCAGTCACTCCCTCCCAAAGGCATGAGATAACAAGCTACCCACTGGGGCCAAGGCAGGGCATGGACAGAATGAGGCAGATCGCGGGGCCAATTTCTCACCGTGATGCGCTTATAACCCACCAAGCAAAGTGAAGGGCTGCAATGGCAGGCCAGCCGGGAGTGCCCCACCAGTGCACGCTGAGCAAATGTGTGGAGTTGGCTTTGCTCAGCAGACTACTGAACAGAGCATTTCCCCCAGGTTTCTGTCTCTTCGTCATCCCAGAAGTGCCAAATGTTGGGTTCAGACAGGAAAAGAAAACAAAACCCCCAAAAATGGAGAGGTCGAAGATCCAGCCCCGAGTCTGCATAAAGTCAGAGCAACCCCTGGACTTCAGGGAGACAAAGCTGCCGTGTGCTGTCTCAGGAGCTGGTCACATTTATTTACAGTCCTGGTTATTTACAGTGCGCAGGATTAAAGTGCACTGTTTAAATGTATCCAGCCTTTCTTCCCTTGCTGTGTATTTCTGCTATCATGATCCTGGCTTGGTTTGCTGAACTCTGAGCTTTTCTTCACTCCTTTGGCTCACACACACTTTGCAATTAGAGTCATGAAACAATACTGCTCCCCAGCTCCTTTACCATTAGCTCTCAAAACAATTTGCAAAAGAGATGCATATCGTTATCTCTCGATACTGAGTATTATCAGCAAAACATTCTTATTACCAATTCCCGACCTCAATACGCACGCGATGCTTGAGCCAAAGTCAGCCTTGATGGGCAGGCAGAGGTGCACTCTGCCTTCGCTCACTGCCGGGTGGGAAAATGCGGGTCTCTCAGCAGTGTCAGAATTAAAGCAAACACAGTAACGAGAAGCAGCTTAGGGCAGAGACACCCAAGAGTCGGGAACAGGGCAATTACTCAGTGAGATGTACTGCTGTTGGCACTGCTGCCTTAGTAAATCCCAGTGAGGGGATTAACATCTGACTGTAATTGTAATAATAAAATCCGACGTATACAGCATTTTTCATCCTGAAGGATCCCAAAGCACTCAAGTAACTTAATTCCTTCAGCTGTCTCCTGGACTTTATAAACATGCTTCTTAATCATCCTGCACCAGGGCGAAGATGGCTTTGCTCTGGGCACTCTCACATTGCTTCAACAGGTCCCCTGTGGGAGAGGAGAGGCTTTCCAGGGTGGGCTGGAGAAGGTTTCCCCTTTCGGAGGGAAGATCCCTGGAAAATGGTGCTTGACATGTCCCAGAGGCAGTGGGGGGAAGGTATCAATGTTTGCAGGGGGCTTAGAAGACCTTCCCAGCCTTTCTAGTGGGCAGCTCGCAGTGGGCTAACTGCCGTGCTCATGTGCTAGCCTCTGTGAAGCATTTCATTTGGAGTTCTTCTGAACTTTTCAAGGCGTGGGGGGAATAAAGACAAGTCACTAGGCAGGAAATTTAAGGCTTAATTCTGCCTGCGGGGTCCACCAGCCACAAGCTCCTTCTCCAGCCCCTTCCCATTCTCTCCTCTTTGGGACCAGAGGCACTGGGGCAAAATCCTATTTATGGCTGCGTGCGTGGACTAAGAGGCTGAGCAGTGCTATGCATTCATATAACTTCCCTCTTACTGCTCTCTGTGGGTGCACAGCCCAACTCACAATCTAGCCCTTAATTAAAGGATTTAAAGTTGGAAAGAGTACATATCACATACAGAAAAGTCTTATCAAAATAATTCCATGTAAGAAGACAGACATGATGTTAAAGGCACCTTCTGAATGGTAAAATGGTTGCAAACTGCTTATTTTTGCTTCTTTCCCTTATCTGGCGTCCTTTTGCCATCTAAAGAAGACCTCAAAAATTTTGTGACAAAAGAAAAAGGGCATTTCTATTTCACATTTGAAACTTAGGCAGTGCCTACTCTGTTTTCACTGGAAGCCTCCACAAGCAAGTAAATTTCTAGTAGCAGCAAAACATCAATGATACTGTCTTAGCAACACAGTTATTCAATTGACAAGTTTTTTTGTCTTTTAGCTTGTTTCAGGCAACACTAATTTAACTCAAAGTCCGGGGTAAAGATACAGAACAAGATTATCTTTTTTACAAAGTCATTTCTGTTCCTTTAGCTGTATGCACAAAAGCTTCAAATTCACACTTTAAACCATGAAAAAGCTTCCTGCCCAATCCAGAAGAGCAGGAAGCCCACACTTGGAAACCTAGAAAGTGGATGAGAGGGGAAAAGAGGAGAGGAGAGGAGAGGAGAGGAGAGGAGAGGAGACAGACAAGACAGACAGACAAGACAGACAGACAAGACAGACAGACAAGACAGACAGACAAGACAGACAGACAAGANAGGAGACCCAACTCTCAGCTAAACGTCCTTTGTCTCTTTCGGGTTTTTCTGTTGCTTTCTATTTGCTTAAGTTTTCCAGGCTCTCTTTATGTTTGAGAAATAATGCCGATGGGCTGGCACAACAAGTATGGGGGAAGGCTTGGGTCTGACAAGACAAAAGCACTAATTTTCACTTAAGGAACCAAAAAAAAAGGACTAAACAACAGTGCACCAGGTTTTCATTAGAGATATGTTTATTTTCCAGTAGAAATACATTACCCTGCTCTCGTCAGTGTGTCTAAAGGAGCGGTTCCCAAAGTATGCCATGGCAAGTGGTTGGCAGGGGTCCACGGAGCAGCCTCCTGCAGCAGCTCATGGTCTCACCAGTTCCCTGCAGTCTGCTGCAAGCAGGAGGAATTCAGAGGCTGAGAGCATCTGGCTGGCCCCAAAACCTGGTGAAGGCGAGGGAGACAGCAAAGCCCACGAAGCCACCCGGGGCTGGCTGTGACTTGGCACGCACCTCTGCGCAGCAGAGCTCAGGGGCAGGACTCAGGTGTCTCTGGCTGGCTGGATTCCCCTGGGGCAAAAATGTCACCGTAAGGATCAAATGAATGGGACACAGGGACACACAAACACACACAGTGTTTCTCATTTTCATCATAGATCTACTGAAATTTAATTTCTGTAAGCAGTTCAGTAGTCCCGATATTAATGAAGTTATTCACCAGCTCACAGCTTTCTCTTCCCATCCCATCAGGAACAGGATGGGAAGAGAAATGGGATGGTAAGAAAGGTGACCCCAGCCACCTTCTGCTTTAGGGTCTTAAATCTGTGCAGGTCTGGTACCTGCCCTGTTCACCCCCAGCTCCCTCCTCCACAGCCATGGGCCACCAGCCCCGACAAAATCCCCTCAACTGCCCAGTGCTGCCCTTCCCCAGTGGGGCCGTGGAGGAGCATCTGGCAAAGGTCTCCTCTGAGAAGCTGAGCTAACAGCACCCTGGTGAGACCTCATAGCCACACTCCTGGGAGCTCAGCACTGCTCCGTCACTTACCCTGCACCAACTTCAGATGTGCCAAAGAGCTGATGGGAAAGAAAAAACACCCCTGAAGCTCCAGGGTGACTCAGAAATACATTTTCTGTATACCAGGTACGGTGGTTTTGATATTCTGAGCTTCCTGGCATCCTTTTTTGTCCTTATCATGAGGTATTTTTCTGCTTTTCAAGCTCCTCGTGACTTTCTTTCTCTTGGCACCATGGTGTGCCCACCCCTCACTGCCTCACCCATTTATGATCCAAACTGATTTCCTGCCGTACACCTGGCCCTGTATCTCCCTGTTTTCTGTGCAGCTGTACCTTACAGTCCCCATCAGCTGCCTGGAGTTCATCCTTCAACGTTTGCACTGTGGATGCCCATGCTGTGCGCTGGCTGCAGCACCTTGGCCTCCCATACCCAATACCATTCACTCCAGCCCCCCATTTCCCTGCTGTCCCTGAGAGCCCAGCAATTGCTCTACCAATTTCAGTCAACAGTCTGCCCAAATCCTGGCACATTTCCAGTAGTGCCAGATGTCCTAAATGCTTCAGAAAAACCTACCCTATCGCCTTTACATGTGAAGAAGTCCAAGGGGGGTTTTCCTCCCTCTTCCCTTACAGCCTGGGGTTGATTACGTCCAATTTTCTGATGTCTAAAGCCTAGACAACTGGGACAGGTGATGCCCAGGGTGGTGGAGAAGGCTGCACTGAGCAAAATGTTTGGTTGGTCTCAGTCCATTCATAGTGACTCCAACATTTACCACTCGATGGACCTTACTGACTAGGCTGGTGGCCTCTGCACAGCTCCTTCTGGGCAGATATTGCCATCGCAGGAAGGAAGAAGAAGGGTTGTTTCACTGCAGCCATCAGCAGTTTTGTTGTCATTCGCCCTGTAAATATTTACATGCATCAGTTGTTTTGGCCCAGTGCTTGTGGGGAGATCTCACCCTCCAGCAAGGGAATTTGCAGAAGGAAAGTCCCCAGAGGAGCAGTTTGATCTTTCTGACCCCCCTCCAGCCCAAAGTGCCCACTGCACAGCCCAGGGGTTTGGCAGAAGCTGGGATGTCAGGATGGAGTCCTCAAAAACTCACCAGGGTGAGCTTTCCTTTCCCAGGAGACCTGCAGGAGCTCTCCTCAGCAGAGAGACCAGGAATGATCCCTGGACAGCTGCCAACATTAAAAAAACAACAACATGGAGCTCTGAGATTTCTACCCACTTGGCATACATCTGTCACCACATGTGTTGACACAGAGTAATGCTGCCACGTCATGTTGTACGTGGCAGTCGCTGTCAACACTAGTCCAAGGCAGAGAGAACTGCTCAGGGCAGATATTTTTTGAAAATGTCCTGAATAAAAGAGCTAGAGCATGCCTCGGGGACATGGCCCACCACTAACGGTGGCCAGGCCAGAGAGCAGCTCTGGCTCAGGGACTCCCAAGCCACTCTCCAGGGAGAATGCATTGCTGCCAGTGTAAACCAAGCCCCAGGACAACCCGGTGACACAAGACTGCCAAATTTTCCCCCCCTTCCTTTCCATTCTGACAAGCCCTGCCTTTTGCCCGGTGCCACTCTGAAATGGAGGGAGAACTGGCAGCCAGTGACGGGAACTCTTGCCTTGCAGATGAACAGGACAAGCCGCAGCCCTGCACAATGCACCCAGACATTGCCCAACACAGCTATGAGGAATCTCCTCCAACTGCAGCTGGACCAAAGATCCAGCTGCAGCCCATCCCCAGCCCACTCCCCATGCGTCTCTTCTTGCAAACACCCATCCCCCAGCAAATGGTGCTGGAGGACACAGCACTTCCCTTTTTCTGCCTCTTCTAGCCTTCCCCAAGTGCTGGCTCAAGCTCTCCTTCCCATAAGGCCCTGGCAAGTTGGGTCCCAGCACTCCCAGCCTGCCTTCAGGCCCTCTCCTCAAGCCAACGTCCTCCCGGCTCTCCCCTGGGTGCAAGCCTGTGTCCCACCACGGTGAGCTTGAGGCCAAAGGGAGCACCACAGCGATGATGTTCCCAGGGTCACCAAGTTGTGGCTGTAACTGATGTGGGATGGAGGGACCCAAGGGAGCTCCAGCTCAGGTGGCAGCCAGGACAGGGCTCAGTGCTGGCCCCACCCCGGGGTGCACAGGGAGTACTCAAGCAGTTCAGTCACCCACACTCAGCTCCACAGAGTTTGAATTGCTGCTGTGCCAGCTAATGCACTGCTACCCCAGGACACCTCCATGCTGAGGTTCCAAAGGACCTGGGTGACCTGCCACACTGCATCTGCAGCCCGTGTCTTCTCCCCAGTGTGGCGCCGCAAGCACACACCATCGTCCCGTGGCAAAGGGGCTGTATCTTGGGAGTTGAACTGAAGGCAAATGTGCATGGATGAATTTTTTTCGTCTTCTTGTTTTTTTCATCTTCAAGGTTTTTTAACCTTCAAGGATTTTTTATTTTCTTTCATTTTTTCATCTTCAAGCGTTGCCCCGGCGGGTGGCCTCAGGATGCAGAGACTTGCTCCCATAAACAGGCTGTGATGCTGCCATGCCCGTGGGACTCTCTTGCCAGCTGACACAGTGGGAGGCTTGTGCCCCTCTCTCCAGCACACTGCAGGGTCTCGGAGCGCCTTGTTCCAAGCTCATGCGCCTGCACAGCCTTTGCTGGGTCTTTCTTAGAGCAGGGCTAGGAGGGTGAGGGAGCTTAAATCATGAGGAGTTAGGGAACCTCAGTGTCTTTGAGGAGCTGGGCCCGTTGCCCACTAAGCCGAGGTCCGTGGAGGCCAGAGCAATCCTAGGAGCTTGCGTGCAAGGTTTAATACCACCAAAGCCTGATACTTCTCCTGTACAATAAGGGGCAAGGGACAGACAGAGAGAAGGTCCATGGGTTTGCTTCCTCCTGTTTCGTGTAGCTCCAGGAGGGACATTTCTCACTGCAGTGACATGGGTCCCTGCCCAAGAGAAGCTAATGGAAGGCAGCAGGAGGCATGGGCTGACACAGGACAGAAAAAGGGATTCTATGTTGGCATGTGGCCTTGTGCTTACCCTGAGGAAGACACTTTTGCTGTGGAGCTCTCCCATCCACCCCTCCCTTCGACCCATATCTCCTGCCCCACAGTGTAAGCAGAGTCGGCTCCGCACCAGCTGTGTGAGGGACAAGTTCCTTTTGTCTTTAAATTCCAGGGAACCCAGTGGCTGGGCTGAGCTTAGCCCCTGAGATTGATTAGCACTGAGCTGCCTCCTGCCATGACAAAGTGTCCCAAGGCCAGGAGGGACAGAGCAGGGGTGCTGGTGTCCAGGTAATCCTCCTCATGGGATTTCTTTTCACCTTGGCACACCTCACACATGGTCTAATGGGGGACCCCTGTGCTGGCTCAGAGCATGCTCTGCAGCTCAGAGCTGGAGGTCCCACTAGCTCTGAGCTGTAGCTTCTCAACCAAGTGCACGCAGCCAGCTGCCTCCTGCCTCCTGTTTTCTTCCATAGCCCGCAGGCTGTTGGGAAACTTGCTGCTGCAGATGCTCCACCTGGCATTTCTCACTCCAGTCTGCAAATTCAATTTATTTCAGCCACGGAAGACAAGGTTCTATGTTTGACAAAGGTCTTTCTAACACAAGACACACAGCAGCATCCCAGCTTTCCTGAGTGCAGGCTGGAACCCCTGCTACCTGGTTCAAAACCTGTGCGAACTACAACTTTCCAGTTTTCCCTAGGCTTTGGTCAACCCCCTGGAGGAGTTTATATTGGACCCATGCAGCTTTCTCCTATCTGTGTTCTGTATTTGTTTTCTCTTGATTCAGTTCCAGCTGTCCTTGTCCCTAAGATGCTGTGGAGATGTCAGGAGATAAACATGGGGCCGGGTGACTCAGGGACCCCGCAGAAAGGTAGCAGGCAGAGCCAGGGGGTGGGTGCCAAATCCTCCCTAAATTCTTGTTTGAAAAGGCCCATCTGTGAATAATAATTCAATGCAATAACATCATCTCTGACCAGTTTTAACTCTCCTTTCAGACCCTGAGGAGTGCGAAGCCCAGAAGGAAGGCAGTTGTTGCGGAGTGAAGGGCACGAACATCCTGGAGCATGGCCCATCGAGGGCAGGCAGGAGCAGGCAGGAGAGGGCTTGCAGGACCAGCAGCACATCCCAGTGCCTACAAAGTGCTCCTCATCCAAAGACCTCTCCAGATCTGGGAGGCTTGGAGGGGAGCTCTATCTCTGCATTGAGGACCTGTTCACATAGCTGTGGCGTGGTCAGGATTTGGCCCTCCCTGGGGCTTGGGCTGTGCCTCCTGCGCTGCAGTCTGAGCTGGGCTTCACCGCCCTCCCCTGGGATGTACAGCGTGTTTGCAGGGGTGAGAACCTGAGAAGGTGTTTGCATTTTGCCCAGATTTTCCCATTTAATCGGGACCCTTCAGTCTAGTTGCTTGCTTATTTTTTTAAAGCAAGGAAGGAGATTTCCCAAATCCAGCCAGCTCTAAGATTACACACAGGCAGAGACACCATCAGTCTCTGTCAGTCATTCCCTCCAGACGGAAAGCTAGCGGCAAAGGAGTTCAAATGCACGAGCGGCAGAGCTGAGCCTGGCTCCCACTTGCCTTCCCATCCCGTGCAGCCTTTTGTGGGTACAAGGAGCTGCTGCTCTGACTTGCGGAGTTTTGCTCCTGCTTGCCCCATGCAAATGTTTGCAAAAGGTGCTGCATAACTAGGATGCACATCCAGAAGCTTGTGGGTCTTGTATCAGGCTCAGAGAGGACCACTAAGGGAGTGAGAGAAACACTGTTGGTACAGCTAACACTTTGACATGGCCTTTTTCCTGATGGACATTTCAGAAGGCAGCAGCAAAGAAGCAGCAGAGGGAAGGAAGAATATTGAACCAGGAAGAACTATGAAATCTGTGCTCCAATGTGAGGATGGACTCTTTAGTGCCTTTTCTCCCAGGTGAGAAATCCCTCCTGCTCATGCCATCCAGGCTGAGCCTTCTGTGGGCTATGGGCTCCATCAAGAGAAACAGTGATTTCTTCATCAAAAACTGGTAAAGAAACCAAAATCATCACCCTCAGAGCCCTCCAAACCAGGGGTCTCATTTGGGGACAGACGCCAGCAGGCAGAGAGGGCTGCTCCTGCCTGTGTGGTGGCCAGAGGAGGGGAGAAAGCCCCAGCACCCTGCCGGTTCCTGCTGGCATTCCTCAGCAGGCAGGGTTTCCTCCATATTTCAGCGAGCAGTGGAGGTGACTATCGTTCAGCCCCTGCATGTGGAGCCGGCTGCTGCAGGATGGCGTGGGGTCCAGGACACACATCACAGGAGAAGGGACACAAGCACCACTTGCAAGAGGCCGGGAGTGCACTGGGGAGGGACAACGGCACCCTCATAACTCGGCTTTCCCTCGGCATCTGCATGGGGTGCCCACCTCTGCTTCACAAACTGGGCAGAAACGTCCATGGGAATTATTTCATTTTTCGATGTCTGAATGAAACTTTTCCAGACTTTTCCTTTTCTCCAGAGGAAACTGTTTGCTTAATTTGATCTAAATTCAGGACAAGTCTTGATTGGTCTGAATCTGCATTTCACAAAAAAAAGCAATAAACTATTAATCTAAAAAATTTCATTCAGCGCTGTCCAGACCTTCCTGCTCCAGCACCTGGCTGCCTGTGGGGAATGCATGATTTGGAGAGCAAAGGTGAGGAAGGGGTATGAGGAGGTGACCACTTATAGCACACTGCATCTGGGGGCTTGCACCCTCAGGGCAGGCATCTACAGGAAGGGCGGTATGGACAGAGAGGACATGAGCTCCTTGCTGGAGAAGAGTGAGGAAGGTGGCACTTGCTTCACAAAAACATCCTGCCCTTCCCTCCATGCTGATGTGAAGCCCAGCCCTGAAGCTGCTCCAGGTCGCAGCAGGGGGTTGGCAGGTTTTGTCCAGTGAGCGAGTGATTTATTGACCTTCTGTGCCAAAGGACATTCCTCATTATTCAAGTCAACTTGAATTATTCAAGTCAATTTGAATTATCCAAGTCAACTTACAGTCGTGCTTCTCAGTGCCTTCAGACATTCACAGTTCTTGTCCCATCATCTCCTGGTCAATCCCAGGTCTCCTGCTGTGTTTTTGCACTCTTGACTCCTGCACAAATCCAGAAGCAATAATAGTACAAATAAGAGACAACGTGAACCTGACTCTTGCACCTGTGCCAGGAGGTATGTAGCACTGACTGGGAGCTGGCTGGAGACTGGCTGTGCTGGAGCCTCGCTGGAGCCAGGCTTTGTCGACATGCTGAACGGGATAATCTACCAAAATCAATTATCTTATCCTGTAGCTCATCACATTGTCTGTCATGTTTTATAACTCTTCAGCTTGGCTGGAAAGATTTGGACACTGGTTATTCAAGCAGTACTTTTCATATGTTGGCATGCCCCCTTTACTCACAAGAGATTAAAATTAGATATACTAGGTAGCAATGTTAAAAAGGAGTGTCTACATCAGTGTTAATAAATCCCTGAGGTCCCCATTGCTGTACTCTTCAAGGCAGCCCGACTCCAGGGCAACACGGCAGGAGATGCTCCAGATTTCCCTCACTACAGCTCTGCTCAGCTCTGGTGCAGACTCCAGCACTGCCACAGCCCTTCCACTTCTTGTGACCCCACTTCGCTTCATGACCTCACTCCAATGTCATACACCCACTGACTCCTTGCCCCAAGCTTCATGCCTCCAACTGGTGACACAAGCTACCCAAGGAACCCCAGTGCCCACAGATCCCTTGAGGTCACTCTCCTTGGCCCCATATGGGTCTCCCAGATCCTCTCCCTGCTGCAGCAGCTTGGCGAGGAGCATCATCCAGCCCAGTCCCTCCATCCCCGCTGGGCATGGGCATCCTCCTTGCCTTAAATTCCATGTGCTTTCCACCAAGGCCAGCCCTCCTCCAGCTAAAAAGGACACCAGTCACAGGAGTCCCAGTATTTCACTGACTAATTTCTACTGGAATCAGGAAGCTGAGGTTACAGAGAGAACTTATGAATGAAACGAGCTGGCCCTGGGTTCCACGCAGACCAAAGGCATTACTATCCTACGCAATGTGTAATTAAATTGTGGACCTCATCACCACAGGATGCTGGCAGGCCAAAAATACACACGGCTGTGAAATGAGATTAGACAAATTCGCTGAGGGCAGACTCCGTGGTGGCTATTACATGGGATGGCACGCATACCGCTCCTGGCTCAGGAAGTTGCTAAGGCATCAGTTGCTAGAAAATGGAAGGGTATCTGCAAGGGCAGATCGCCTGCCTCTATCTGCCTGCAATTTGTCATCGTCACTGGCTGGGCTAGAGCTACCTCAGCTGACCCAGGACCCACTGCAGCCCACTCTGCTGCTCTCTGCAGCTGCATTAGCAGATGCCTTGTGCAAAGCATAGCACCCTGAAGAGCGGTGGGAGTTTTGGGGACCCTGGCACCCTGCCCCATCCCAGCCATGTGCTCTCCTGCACCACCTCACCCTCCGAGCAGCCTCTCCCAAACCAGCTCTCTGAAACCAGGGCTCAAAACTCTCTTTATTACACATGACTGCCCAGAGATGCTGCTGCTGCAAGGTTAGCAGTTCCTGGCCCTCTGTGCCCAGACCTGTTCACAAGCCCATGAACCCTTTGCGCTTGTCCTTTCCTTGCACACTGAGGACCTGCTGGGATGGATGAGTACCAAGCCAAATCCCTGGCTTGCCCTCCCTGCCTGCCCAGCCAGGAGTGGTATGGCTGAACATCTGCTCTTCCTGACTCCCAGCAATAAAATCTCTAGTTCTGCAGGTGTCTTACCAGCAGCTCTGAGGTTCTCCTGGTGCAGAACCGATGCCTGGTGCTCTGTCAGTTCCTGGGCTGAGACCACTGTCCAGCTTGGCAGGCTCCCAGGGCAGCCAATCCAGCTGTGCCGTGGAGCTAATGGCAGGGCTGTGGTCATGGCAGCGGACAGCCACTTCGCACCGCACTCTGCGTCCCAGGTTGCGCTGCCGCCTGCCTCCATCCCTGCGGGGCTCAGTCCCTGCACACCCTGGGGCTTTCTCCAGGCTCTCTTATCCCTCTTCTTCCCTGGAGCTCTGCCCTGTTTCCTACACCCCGGAGGTTTTTCACGTCCACTGGACCACGGCGAGCTCAGTTTCAGGAGTCTCTCTCTGCCCTGGGTTCCTTTGGCTGGAGTGTCTGCTCTTGACCCCTTTTACTCTGTATCTCTATACAGCATCCCCTGGCAAGGAGTCCACAATTTAGTTCCACTCTGTGTCAGACAGTAATGCCTTGTCAGTGTATCCATCGCTCCACTGTCCAGGGCTACTCTGATGCCTCCATCTCTCCTGCTTATCTAGTTGCACCCTCTAGTCTGGCACTTGTTATTGTGCCTTTGGTCTGGTTTAGGAAGCTGGGCAGGGAGCATGGGAGCAGGCGGTGTGCAGACTGGACTTTACTGCTTGTGATTACAGGGGACTGGTGCTCGTGGCTCAAACCAGTTTGCCCAGCTGCCATCCTACTGCTGGGTTGGCCATGGTGCTGTGCTCATGGGCAGGCTGGTGCACAGGATGGGGCAGAGCCATGGCATGCAGCCTCCTCGCTGGGGTGTTTCCTTTGCCCTCCCTTGCATGAGCATGAAGGTCTGGATCCCCTATGTAAGGAGAAGGAATAAAATTCTGGTAAAGACTTTGACTTTGGGGTTTGTTTCTGTTTTTTGATAGATCATCAGGAAAAATGATGAGAAATTAATAAGACACTGTCTTGAGGAATAAGGCCCAAAGCTTGGAGGCGACAAAGGAAGCGTGGGGAAAATACTGTTTCTTTATATAAAACCCAGGAGAGGGACCATGCACCCACACAACCCTGGTCTGTGTGCATCATTTTGGAGACACAAAGTGTTCTCACATTAAACAGAGGGCAGTTGAAGTTTGGTTTGAGACTATTGGTGAAAACATCTAGTACTGAAGAAACCGTGCTAAAAGACACGAGCAATGGGATGGCTTGCATGTGCTTGCACTGCTCGTAGGCTTGTCCTCCACTGTTGCTCCTACGACACTGCCTGAAAACAGTCAGCCTGAATATGGGGAGGCCTCCAGCCACTGTGTAAAGGTGTTTAAAGCAGGAAGGGTCTAAGTGGGGTAAGCAGACAAGCAGCACTGGCAAGATGCGAGGGACCTGGGGCTGGTCTTCACTTTGCAAACCTGGCTTGCACATACCAGGTAGGTGGCAAAGTCATGGGGACTGAGCTGAACGCAGCTTAGCATGCTGGCTGGCACCTCCCCACCCTACTCTGATATCACAGGCAACACGGGCAGCCTGAGCTTTGGAAAACCTTTAGCTGAAATAAAGCGGGAGCACAGCTGCTGGAGCAGTCATTGCCCTGTGAACATGAGTGATGGCAGAAGCCACATGGCTGTTCCTGGGAATAGTTTTCCCTGCTCTTCTCTTTTGGGCAAGGCTTGCACATGTTATTTTGAGGTGGGAGAGGTAAGTCTCCAGCACCCAAGGGGCAGGGGAGCACTGCCAAAGCCAGAGTAAGAAAGCAGATGCCGAGATGGGAGCGGGGCCATGTACATGCAACACCCATGGTGCAGGAGCATCTCAGGCTCTGGATGTTGGTGGGACATGCAAGGACCACAAGGGCAGCCTCGGTCAAGTTATCAGAGCGTATGGAGATCAGGAAAAGTGGCTAACACATGGTTTGTTGCTCTTTTTCCCTTCCACCCTTCAGTTGCTCACTTCTTTTTTTTTTTTTCTTTTCAAAGGAATGACTTTTAATTTACTTCTTAAAAAAGTAAATTTTCTGTCCTCTCAGCTCCTCCACAAGCCTATGCACTTTCTGGGACTCTGCTCACCCTTCTGCCTCATCTCCATCCTGCCTTTCCCCATTACATGCTTCCCCCTCGTCCTCACCCCTGGGAGGGCCTCCCACTGCCTGCATCCTTCCAGCCCTGGCCCAGCTGCCCTGCCCCGCTCTGGGGCTGTGGGCTCTGCACACCCACCCCTGCCCCCTTCCCAGGCCCGGAGGTACAAATGATTAGATTTTCAGCACAATTAAGGCAGGCTGTCTCCTGGCTGGGACAGAAAAGGTTGTCTCTGGAAGGTGGGAAACAAGCTTTGACAGGTCCTGGCATCCCCAGCGCCCTCTGATGGCTCTGCCTGCTGGGCTCCTTTGTGCTGCTCCAGCAGCAGGGCCAGGGCTCGGCTGGGGGTGCTTGAGGGTCTCCTCTTGCCCCTCCTCTTCCCAGCCCAGCAAAAAGAATAGCTAATTAAGAGGTCTAAACGCAGGCAAAACTAACTCCCTATTCAGACCTCTGACAGGCAGTGGGGAGGGAGGGGGAAGGCAGCAGGCGGCGAGCTGGAGAGTGTGGCATCATATTCTGCAAGAGCTGAGGGCCTGGGGGAGCGGGTTAACCCTCTCCTCCCTGCCCTCTGGGGACAGGCGAGCCAGGCAAGACACATCATCCTGTGTCCCTCATGCACCAGGGCAAGGCCCTGGGGTCCCCCCACAGCAGTGATGCTCAGCCATGTGTGCTGCAGCTCCTGCTCAGCAGCACTGTCCTGACCTCAATCTCGGCCAGGCTCTGTGAGAAGAAGCTTCTGCCGCAGGTTTTCCATCGCTGTTGCCCTCCTCTACCACACACAGGTAGCATCAAAAGGCCTTACTTGTACCCAGCAGCACCATGTCATTCCTGTGAGCCCCTGGACAGTCCCTCTGTCTCTGTCCCAGTGCCGTGCTTGTGAGCCCACTGCTGCCTGTTCCCGGTCTGAGCCTTGAGCCATGAGCAGCCTCTCGAGGCAGCTGGGGATAGCCCTGAAGAGCTCAGCTTCCCACTTGTGCCTGGATCCTACAGCCCAGGGTCCAGCCCCATGTGATGCTGTGGTACCGTGGCGGGAGCATGGCTGCCCATCCCATCCAGCCCTGCCCCTGCCCTGGGGAGGCTCCTTCTTGCCCTGCCCAGCACAGGAGGCCCCAAGCAGGGCACGCTGCCTTTCCCTGCTTTCTGCAGCACAACCTGAGCCTGGCACAAGCACTCTTACCTGGCTTCAGGTGGTCAAGCTTTAGGGAAGAAGGGCTGAGGCTGCTGGAGGGCCAGACTGTGCTGGAAGTGGAGTCAGGCACCTTGGCTAGCCGAAGGGGATGCTGCTGGGGTTTAATTTGCTTTGCTTTTAAATAAAAGGAACCATATCCACTCAGATGATATCGAGGTGCACAAAGAGAGGTGTAGCACTCCTCAGCACCTGTGCAGGGAATTACCTGAGCGTCCCTGCAGGTGGGATACAGCCCTTCATTTTCTATATGCACAGATCAACCCCTCTCTGCAAAGCCAGCTCCCATGCAGCCCCGAGGCCAGGTCAATGAGCTGTGACCCATGCACAGCTCGTGCGTGCTCTGGAGCCAGCATCAGGCAAAGCCTGGGGGCTGCTCCCTAGTCCCCATGCAGAGGCACAGGGCACGGGGAAGAACAGGATTTCCCACACTGCCTAAAAAAGTCTTCCAGAAAAGTCTGTCCCCTTAGTTTGTGCACTCAGTGGGAGCTGAGCTTCCTGGAGACTGAGGTCCTCGCTGGACTAAGAGTGTCCCCAAATAGGTGAGACAGGAAATGGGAGATAGCCTGTGGGTCACAGATACTTCTGCCTGTAGTGACATCTCTCTTCCCTCCTTCCAACTCCTGCCGGACATGTCTGGGTTCACATCCAAGTGAGGATATCCCCATTCCAGGTATCCCTGTCCGCAGCCACCCGGCCTCCCACTCCAGAGGCTGGACACTCACCCAATACGGACCAGCAAAGCTTTGCTCTCTGCAGGACAGCACCAATTCACACCAAGGATCTGATTATCTAGTTCTAAGATCCAGCTGCTTTTCTCAGAGCCCAGTCTCCTCTGCCGTGCATGGCACACTCAGGTAGCCTGTTCTTCTCAGGAAGTATTTAAGCAGGGCATCCTATGGCCATCATCCTGTGCATGGTGCATGTTGCAGCAGGGCAATGCCTCTCCTGTAGCATGACTGTGAGCTACACACTGAGCCTCTCCTTCCCAGGTAGTGCCTGAAGCCAGAGAGCGCAGACAGGGTCCTCCATGTCCCCATGAATGCAGGACACTGATGCCATCTGCACTGGCATCGAGTCCCATGGGCAATGGCAGGTGACGAACGTGCAGCCCCAGCCCATCCCCTCCTCCAGAGGTTATCTATAGAGGGATGAGTGAATTCAACGATAATTAGCCTGCCGACATGAATCACTGCCCTGTTGGGAGTGATGAATGGTGCCAAAGAGTGATCCAAAAGCTTTTGGCTGCCAGAGAGCTGGGAACATTCAGGCCAAACTGTGGTTAGGAGGAAACTGGAGTCTCCAGAGCTTCCCAGCCCATTGGCGGCTGATCGGCCTCTCCCAGCCCTGTCCGGGAGCAGCTGTGCTTTATCCCCCCTGGCCAGGTCTCTGGAGGAGCTGGAAGGCAGCCAAGGGCTGGTGCAGGAGGTGCGAAGGATGTCCCAGAGCATTGTCCCCAGCGCAGCTTGCAATCTGAAAGGCATGGTGGAAGCAGGACTCTGCTCTGAGCAGCAGACGAGGCTCCAACGGCTGTTCCCATCACAAGCCTTTCAAACCTCCTCATGCTTCCCTGCACACAGTGGTATGCACCAAGCCAGCATCTTCAGAGGCTGCTGCAGGCTCCACGTGCCTATTGCTGCCCAGCTTTGCTCTGCTCTAGGAAGGGTTTCTCCCATGAGTTTCCAGTAGCTTCCTGGGATTCTCTATTAAAACCTCAGCATGGTTTTGCCCTGCCTTGAAGTGAAGCATGGATTGCAATTTTACTTGTCTTTTCTGAAGGGAGTCCTCATCTAGTGAGTGTTGAGCAATCAGGTCTCATAGTACTATCAATCACCGTTTCTTTTACTATGAGTTGTATTCACTGGCACCACCCAAGATAATGTCCACACTGGGCCATGTGCCCCACACACTCATAGCCAGCAAGAGGGCCTGCTGTAAATCTCTTTCAGCCTAAAGAGACAAGACAGATAGAGGGTGGGTGGAAAAACCCAGATCTCTATTTTTCACTAAGATGGAATTATTTTCTTTAAAAGAAACTGAGGGAAAAGCATCAAGAAAACTCTGGAGAATTTCCATGAGGTTTTATGACGTCATGTCTTTCAAAGAGATTCCACAGAAAATATTAGCAGCCAAGTGCCTTCATACTGCCGGAGAGCTGGGGGAGATGGCCCTGGGTGATGTTACATCTTGAAACGTTTGGGTGACTTGACCTGAAGCCAGAAGAGGAATTCAGAAAAGAAGCAGAAATGCCAACAAACATCTCTAGCGCAGCTTTCCCCAGGCCAGCTGGGGTGTCCAGCCGGCCAAGGGGTGCTGGGTAGCCCCATCCCTGGCTGAAGGGTGCATCTGCTGAAGGGGAGCACATGAGCCAGGGCAGTGGGAAGGGGTGCTCAGGGCCCCTCAACAGAAACAGCCCTCTTCCTGCTCGGGCTCCATGGTGTGGCCATTTCCTTGGTCTGGGCCCCAATTAAAAGAGCCAAATGGAAAGGACTGGAGAGAAAGAGTGAAAGAAACAACATTTCCTGCCTGAGGAGATTAACTCTCCAAATTACATGTGAACAGAGGGGGAGGCAAGAGGGGAAAAGGAAACCCAGCTTCCACCCCAATAAAAGCCAGTTCATTTAATAAAGGAGGAGCGAGGAGGGGGAAGGTGGCTGAAAGAAAATGAGGCTGGGGGGTGTGGAATTAGCCTTGTCAAACAAGGGGCTTTGCTGTCCCAGAACTACTTCTTTATTGTTCCAATTTTTCATGCTTACTTAGCTCTCAATGCTGCACAAGACAACAGCTCATTATCGGGGCGGGGGGGGGGGGGGACAACGGGATGGACAGGGCTGTGGCAGTGCTGAGAAGTGGAAGGGAAATAATATTTTTAAAAAAGGAGTCCTTTCCCTGGGGCTTCAGCCTCTCCCCCCTGCGTGGAGCTGCAGACATTGTGGCTGGGAGGAGCAGGACATTGCTGAGCTGGGAAAAAGTGTTTTCCACAACCTTTGGCTCCAGCACCCAGACAAAAGCAGCTGACCCTGAAACGCCATCTTATGGCCCAAGAGAGGGGGAAGAAGGGGTGACTGAGGGTGACAGAGAGGGCTCCCCAATCTCCTTGATGTTCCTGAAGCCTGTCCCAGAGGCTGTGGAGGGAAGAGGGGCTGAAGCAGGGCCGGGGCAGCCAGGAGCACGGGGACAAAGCCCCCTCTGCCCCATGGCCAGGCTGCTGTGTCCTTACGGATCAGCCAGCCAAGGCATATCTGTGGCATCATTGTCTACTGAACAACATCTGCTCTGACTCTGGAAAGCGACTTCCAGCCTCCTCCTGGGGCTCCTTGTTTGTTTTCTCCCCAGGATTTTCCTGATCAGATTGGCTTGGTTTACAAAGCCAAACTCACACCAGAAAGGGTATCAGAATGTTTGTGGGGAGGAAGGTTATGCTCCATATTAGTGATGCTGCCTTATAAAGCCCTGTTTGCACAGGCTCGTAACTCTCTGAAAAATGCCTCGTTTTAGGATCAGATGGTGGGGATGGCTCTAAGAGCTAGCGCTGTGAAGCTGATACTTTCTACCAAGTCACCTCCCAGCTATACTCTTTGCACCCACCCACAAGATCAGCACTGGGGGAGAGGGCAAGCTGGAGGACACGCAGGGGGCTGATGGATGGAAGACCACCGGTGGGGGGAGAAGAGCAGCTATGGCCAGGCTGGACAGTTTTCTGTGGTCCTTGGTAAAGACCCAGGAAAGAAGAGTGCAGACTAACCTTCCAGATAACTACCATTTGGAGATTTCAGCCACCAGCCAAGAGGTGGCAGCCATAGGGGACACAGTTAGGGACACTCCTGGACCACAAGGAGCAGTGACAGCTCCAGCCAGGACTTGCTTGACACCTGCAATGGATGGAGGGGTCATTTTATGTTTTTAAATGTGTTCAGCTGCCTACCAACTATCCATAGCTTAATCAGTCATGGGATGACCAAGTACTCCTACACTGAAGCTGTTCAGGAGCACTGAGACCCAGCAGTGCCATTGTCCCCAGTAAAATGGCAGGCTTCCACAAATGAAGATGTTGGGCTTGTATGACTTGTATCCACATTTGCACGCTACAGGTTGGGTCATCATTTCTCCGTGGAAGGTGGTTAACCCTTCCAAAACAAAAGTCTCTGCAAAAACTCGTGGATGTTCTCAAAGAGTGAAGCCAAAATGTTCCCCCATTCTCCCCAGTCTACTTGAGTTTTCCAGTTACTGGATGCATTTCCCACTTGGGAAGCTACAAGTCCAGTGAGGTCTGTTCTGGAGGCAGGAGGAGTGAGGGTCCCTCAGGACGCCCCTAAACTTCAGGAGTTTTCCTATTTACCAGGCACAGCCCATTCAGGTACAGGGTGCCACCAGGGAAAGAAAAGTCACAGAAGTGTACATTGCTTTTGGTGCCCAGGAAACTTTTGTAGACCAAGAAGCTCCTGATGGACCGACTTCAAATTCACCTTGGCTATGTCAGAGGGTGCACCCGAGCCATGGACACCACCAGGTCCCTTTGCCCTGTGATGAGGGCTGACCCTGGCTGCCTGGTTCAGAGGGAGTCCTGCTCTCACAGTACTGTGATACAAATCCTGGAAACTTCTCAACTATTCAGAAACAGCTCCTTTTCTCCAAAAATTCAAGGCATGCCTTGCTTGGAAAGCTGCATTCCGTCCCTCCCAACATGGCAGTGACAGCATATGGCAACCTCCTAGTTGGGCTGCAAGCCTGGGAAAAGCCCACTTGATCTTCAAGCTCTGCGGGGAGACTGCAGCAGGTGGGTTATGGCCCTGGTGTCACTGCTCTTTCAGAAGTGTCCAGGTCTTTTTATGCTCAGGAATACTATCCCAGCACCCTTCCAAACCTCTGCAGAAGCAAAACCTTCTTCTGAGACAGCAGACAGAGAGTAAACTGGTCAATTAATGTCATGATGCCATATACTGGAGTACCTGGATCGCTCTTTGCATTGATCCCAGCAGCAGACTGTTTGGCTTGTGTCAGTGTCGTGGTTTAGCCCCACTCGGCAACTAAGCACCACGCAGCCGCTCGCTCACCCTCCCCCTCCCCGGTGGGATGGGGGAGAGAATCGGAAGGGCAAGAGTAAGAAAACCCACGGGTTGAGATAAGAACAGTTTAATAATTGAAATAAAATAATAATAATAGTAATAATAATAATAATGATAATAATAATAATAATAATTGTAATGAAAAGGAGAACGAGAGAGACAAACAAAACCCAGGGAAAAGAAAACAAGTGATGCAACCGCTCACCACCCGCCGACCGACACCCAGCCAGTCCCCGAGCAGCGATCGCTGCCCCCCGGCTAACTCCCCTCGGTTTATATACTGAGCATGACGTCATATGGTATGGAATAGCCCTTTGGTCGATTTGGATCAACTATCTTGGGCTGTGCCCCCTCCCAACTTCTTGTGCACCTGGCAGAGCATGGGAAGCTGAAAAAGAAAGTCCTTGACTAGTCTAAGCATTACTTAGCAACAACTAAAACATCAGTGTGTTATCAGCATTCTTCTCATGCTAAATCCAAAACACAGCACTATGCCAGCTACTAGGAAGAAAAGTAACTCTAACTCAGCTGAAACCAGGACAGTAAGCAAACACGAGCAGACCAGCTCTGGGCAGGATAACAGCCCATGAGGTAGGCAGCAAACAGTTCAATTCAGCTGTCAGAGCTGGAGCTTCACCTGGCAAAGATTGCTCTTCTCACCCATCTGCAGCGGGCCATGCACAGGTTGCATGAGCAGGCGCAGCAGCGACGGGGCAGGCAGGGGCTCTGGCACCCAACACAAGACAAGGTTTTTTGCAGGCAGAAGTGTCAGCTCTGAAGTTCAGTCCCACTGTGTCCTCCCAGCCTGTCCTGTCAGCAGCCTTCCCAGCCTTCAGCGAACTCCCAGTTCCCTAACCAGAGGTCTGCAGCTGGGCTGATGCTTAGCTGCTCCCAGCCGCAGGTGGGAGCAAAACGCAGCCCCTTGGACAGATGCTTGGTTCAAGGCAGGGCAGACAGACAGACAGGCTACATCAAAAGCCTAAAGCCAGGCTGAGACCCCACATCACTGCTCAAAACCTTGCAGGATGATAACCCCAACCTCTCCACAGAAAACGACTCCTCTGCAAGTTTTCCCATCCTCACTCAGATGTGCTGAGCCCAGGGTGAGCTCCAGAGATGTGCTGCCACTTCCACCTGGGGCACAGCTTGGGTTTGTGCCTATCTGCCCCAGGGACTGGCACCATCTTTTTCTCCCCCCTCTCTCCCCTCTGCACTCTCCTCCCTCGGCTTTGCCTTCAAACAGTAAGGAACAAATTCCAGGGATTTTGCCTGGGGGCCCACAGAGTGGGGATGCGAGCTGGTCTCCATCTGACTGTGACCAAGTCTCTCCCCCTCACTTGAAATTGAAAGCAGAAGCCATGGAGCGGTGACAAAAATCTGCATTACGTTATGGCAACTGGATTTTTTTTTTTTTGAAGATTTTATAATGCATAGTTTTGAAACTCTGCCAGTGATCATCATCAAAGTGAGAGGAGCGCCTTAGAACAATGGTGGCGGAGGGTGGGGGTGAGCAGGGTGGCTGAGTATTGATGTGTAATCCTTTTTAAAGCCAGTTCTAGAGACAGCATGGGATTTTTTTTTTCCTGAAGCGCAGATACAATTTAGTATGGTAACGCAGCCAGTAATACCAGAGCTCTAGATCGAGGCGCTGGATTGCATTAGGGCTGTGCTGCAGTTAACCCCCGCCTTGCTGCCTGCCGCCTGCCTGCGCAGCTCCAGTCCCGGGAGGGCAGGGCGCAGGGCAGGGGGAGGAACGGGAAACGCAGAAGGGTCCAAAACAGAAGCTCAGGAGAGAGCAGATGGAGAGGAGAGAAGGGGTGGAGAGGAACGCGCTGCTGCAGGCAGGGCCGGGGCTCTGAATCCTGCTGGGAATCACAACCCGGAGACATCATCACCTCCAAGGGCAGCAGCTTGGGTGCTGCCAGCATGGTCTCCTGGGCTCTGCCAGTGCCACGGGCCATCCGTCTCCTCCTCCATCAAAGCCCAGCCAAGCCAGGGGAAGACTCGCACAGCCCCCAGTGCCTTGACATCAGCTCCTTGGCCCGTGCGCCTCCCTCTCTACCCAAGCAGTCATTTTTACTGCCCCTATTTCCCTCACTACAAGGGTTCCTCCTTCAAGCCAAGCAAAACACGGGGCCTTTCCCAATCCCTGTCCTGCTAACATCCTCCCACTGCACAGAAAGAGGGAAATCACAGATCCTAGCACATGTCCCAGTGGCAGCAAATGCTGTGAAACCCTGCTGTCTTGTGGGGCCAGGGAGTCAGGTCCCGGGGTGCTTAGGTGCTCCCCAGAGCCTGAGTCTTTCTTAGGTTCTCTTGGATTGAAAAAAAGAAAAAAAATCCCCCCAAATCAGCCATTCACTGTAATTTTGTCACAGCAACCATGTCAGAAGCACCAATGGCTCTGGACGAACTCGTAAGGATAAAGCTCATTATTTTGTCATCTTTGCAGCATCAAATAGCCATGCCAGTTGCCCAGGTGTGGTGGTACATCACGGGACATCTAGTTTTACCCCGGCTTGGCTGGCCAGGTGGGAAGAGCCCATGGTCCAACGGTATCATTTTGCATCACCTGCTGCTGCTCTGGAGTCCAGTGACCTACAAAACTCTGGCCCTGCTCATGCTGACTGAGGCAAGCTCGTCCAGGCCTGCTAGGCTCACGTCTTCCCTGCTCCTGACTGGATCTTCAGACTCTGTTGCTTGCTGCTGCTATGGGAAATCAGTCTGGCAGCTTTCCCATATGCCTTTACCAGCAGAGTCCAACCTTAAGCCATCTCGCTCAGGCTTCCTCTCATGTTCGTATCACTGAAGCATGGCTTTCCACACCTTCATAACCACATTTCCTTCTGGGATGGACATATAACATTTCGTACCACAACACTTCCTTCCTCCAAGTGACTCATGGAAAGTTCCCGTTCTCGGTGAGCCCAACGTCGAGCTCAGTTGTCCAGCATGCATGGGAGCTGCTTGGCTGAGTCCCACGCACTTGTATCTGGGAGCAGACTACATCCCATGCCTGTCAGGAAGGAGCAGAGCCAGAGGGAGGCAGGCAGGAGGGCAGCAGCAGACCCCAGGGCAATGGTTCAAAGCTTCTGAGACTCTCCAGCCATGCCTTCAGAAGATGACAACACACACAGGCTCACTGCTGGTCCATACTGCCCCAGCTGAAGTGTGCAGTGTGCAAGCTGAGGCCACCAGCATAAAACAACGGTCTCGCATCCCACTCTGTTGAGTGGTAGACTGGACGTAAGATGTTCATCTACACGTGCTCTGGCTATATATCACGCACATTACGCCCAGATCACCTTCTTCTCCGCTCTGCATGTGCAGCAGCCTCTCCAGTGCCACGTTCAGGTGCTGGCTCTCTTTTTCTTGCCAGATGCAGATGACATTACATAGCAGCAATTGCTCAATTCCTTCATGCCACAGAGAATTGCACTGCCCATCAGAAACTCTAAACTACAGCCCACCTTGTTAGAAGTGACTGATGGCATCAGCTCAGAGCTTCCCGGCTTAGGAGATAGCTTGCTAGCTAACGATGTGCTGATAATTAAGTCCAGTCCTTTCCAAGAAGATCTTCCCCTACCAGTTAATCCCAACAGCAAATAATGTAGATTGACTTTGTCTTGGTCTGTAAATGCAGGACTGGCCATCACAGCTCTATCCCAAGAGCTCTCCACTCTCCAGCATGGATGGGTCCCCACTGCACCCTGGGGGCTGGCTGGGTGGAGAGAAGGTGCAAAATGCCTCAGTGACTTGCAAGCTCCGCTGGGGGTCTGGCCACCCCCTCACAAGCTGGTAGGTGTGGGGACAGCCCCAGCTCGCCATGTGGGTGTGAAGTGCGAGTGCATCATGGTGGTCCAGGAAGGCAGACCTGGGGTGCAATAAGGAAGATCAGAGAGCCCCCAAACTGTGTCCTACTCTTCATGGGGTAGCCTGGGCTTGCTAGGGCAGCATGCGCTGAGGGGGAGAGACCGGTATGAGGAGCAATTCAGCTCCTGCCACCCTGCCCTGCTCCTTCTGCACATGTAGCACTGAGCACCACTGCACTGTGGAGGCAGAAGAGGCAAGCGACGGACATTTTTATGCTTGTCTGCCAGGCAAGTATGTCCCAGGCAGTGCGACATGCTAGTGTTGGATTGCTAAGTTCAGATCTAGATAAAAACCCTCCCTGCACGTTGGCCTCATCCTGGAGCTGAGCTGTAGACATTGGTTGGAGACCTCGCTCTAGCTCTCCAGACCTGCCTCCCTTGGATCATGCAAGAGACTAGCGCCTCCCAGTGACACCCGTTCTGGGCATCATCTGCAGACCTGAAGAGTGATGCAAGCCCAGTCCCTGAGCAATTTGTTCGCCCCATGTTCTTCCTCCTGCCAGGCAGGGATGTCCTGTGCCTCCAAGAGGTGGTGAATGGCAGACTCTTGAGGCGTTCCCCAGCACTGTGCAAGATGCAGATGTCCAGCCTCTGCCTGGAAGAGCCCTGTCACTGCTCAGCATGGGCTTCTCACCCTGTTTCCACCATCACACATCAGGCAGAGCATAGCACTGAGATACTATAGGGTATAGACTGTAGGGCTGTATGACCCAGAGAGTACAGGGCACTTGGCCAGAGCTCACCTCTCCTGTCCCTGCCCCTTGTCCCTGCACGGCTCTGGAGGTAAACTGCATCAGCAACTGGGGGCAAAACCACACTGCTCCAAGTCACTGCAGAATGGGCCGCTTTATGAAGCCCTCCTGGGGAGGCTGCCCACATGGCAAGGCTTGCCAGATCTCCCATTGAGATGATGTGGAAAAATTTCTGGCTGACATTGAAGAGCTTCCTACTTCTGGTGTGAGGCTGAACAGTCCTGCCATGCCTTGCACCCACCTGCTTTCAGCAGCTGCCAGTCCTTGGCATGCATTTCTGAGAGAGACCATGAGTGGAAGAGTGAAGTGGTCTCCTCAGCTCAGGCCTTAATGCTCACAGAAGATGGCCTCAATCATTATCATTAAGCACATCATTATGTTGAGAGCATCACGTGTTTATGGCTAGTATCAAGGGGATCTTTGACTTACAGACTGTCAAAGCCCAGACCCCATCTTCCTGCCTGCAGATAGGATGCTGTGGCAAGTCAGTGGCGCTCTTGGCAGGGGAAATGGGAAAGGGTACCAGCAGTAGCAGCAGGTGTTTAAGGGTGGTCCCAGATAATCATGGCAGCAACAGGAAACCCTTTGCATTTGAGATTTCAAATCACTGTCCTTTCCTCTCTACCTTTCTATCTACCCCCTCACATGCACCCATCTTATCGACGGTATACTGGGCATTTCCCCCAGACGTGACCCCAACCCACCTGTCCTGTTCTTTGCTCTGGATGGATGGGGACTTTGTCCTGCCAACACTGCTAGGGCCAAGCCCTCTGACCCTGCTATGCATGGATGCCACCTTCTAGGGGATGTTCCTCTCTGCAGCACAGCCCCAAAGCTAGCAGGGCCTCGGTGGGCACAAGGGGGGCATTCAGCTCTCCCATTCTGCCCTGTCAGTGGGGACCCTTCACCACCCAGCATCACCTGGAGGCAGACAGGACAAGTCAACTTGTGCCTGGCTCCAGCCTGGGTGACAAATGTCCTCCCCGAGACACATTCCCACGTTGTATCAGACAGGGTGGGCACAGGGGTGTCTCCCGCTATAGGGCCAGGGGTGTGCTGTGCAGAGCCCTGAGATCTAGCAATGGGAGGGGGGTCCCTCCTGGTTTCCCTCCCAGTGTTGTCGCTCTCGCTGGGGTGGTGGCCGCAGAGCTGAAGCACAGCAGAAGAGGCAAAGGGCTGTGGCAATGGAGTGGGGTCCCTGCCTGCTCGGCTGCTGCTGGTTGATGGAGCACACCTGCCTGCCTTTGTTCAGCCACGTTCGATCTTCGCAGGGAGCCTGCTGCTAGCTGCACCGACACGGCAGCCTGGACGTGGGTGGGAACCTGAGGGGGTACCAGGGAGCCCAGTTCCACCACCTCCTCACCAACTTCTCCCAAAACTGGGACTGGTCACTACCGCTGGGTGCCCTGCCCTCCGGAGGAGGACAGACCCTGCCCCAACACACCCCTGGGGGAAGCCAGGCAGTGTACCAGGATGTTGGCGTCTGATGTTGGGGCAGACTGGCTGTCCCGGTCAGCTTGTCAGTGTGCGCTCCTCCCAGAGGGCTGCCTGTGATGGGCAGCCAAGGCAAGGCCCAGGCAATGAAATGCCACTTTACCTCCATTGTGGTGGCTCACAGCCCCACCTTGGCTGTGGCCAAGGAGGATGCACCAGGTCTGTATCCTCTCCTCCTGCCTGTGGGGAAGGTGGCTGCTTGCTTCTCCCTTCCAGCCAGCTTCTGAAAGAGAAAGTCCTCTTCTCTCCCCAGTCCCACGCCTCTACCTGCCTCTCTGAAGGTGGAAGGTGATGGGAACTCCCCCCATCAGCTAATTTGGGGGATTTCCTCCATGGTGGACAGGAAAGGGGTCCAGGCTGTGGGGGGAACAGCCCTTCGCTGTTCTGACTCTTCTGCTCCTGCTACAGCACAGGAAAGTCTGGGGGTCTTGGCCACTGCCTAAGATCCCCTGCCCTTATGAAGCTAAAAAAAGACCAGCTACAAAATTTTGGCCCTTGCAAAAAGAAATGGGTTCCTCAGCCTTCTTCCATCCCCTGCTCAGGCGGAGTCTTCCTCCTCTGCCATCCAGCCTCAGGGCACCTTCTCAGTCTGGGAAGATGCTGGTCTGCTTTCTGTGGGATCCAAGCAGGACTGCCACCTCCTCCCTGCCACCCTCAGGTAACTTGGAGGCTCCCATGTCCCCATGCGCCTGGGATGGCTCCCAGCCCTGACCCAGCAGCTCCCAGCAAGCTGCCTCCTGCCCTCCTTCTCCCTGGGTGCAGAGACGGACGGTGCCAAGGAGGGGCCGAGAGCACACACACTTGCACGCGCTTGCACACACACACTTCTGAAAGGAGCAGGTTCTCTTTAATGAAAAGCAACAGATGGGTGTAGCTGGCAAGTGTAGGCTTCCAGGGTAGGGGCGTTTAATGATGTCTTTAAACATTGTGAGTGTCTGTCTCTCACTCCTGTCCCTTCTGCTGTGGAGTGGGGACGCCTCTCCCGAGGCTGGTGCCTTGGGAAGAGCCCCCTCGCCAGTGGGGCAGGTCAGGGAGATGAAAGCATGCCTATGAGCCCCAGCTCCCACCTCCTAGGAGACGGACATAGCCTCCCAGCCCAGGGACAATGGTGGGGTCTGGTCCCCCTGCGTTGTCTCTAGGTGATGTCACATCGATCAGAGCAACCGTACCGAGGGGAGGGGAACAAACATGCAGGCACACAAAGGAGCCCGCTTTGAAGTCCCGCGAAGGAGCGTGCCTGCTGCCTCTGGGCTGCCCGTACCTCCCAGCACTCGGGCCGTGGGTGTGTGTGAATGGGGCCGGGGCGGCACAGCACGGAGGGGTTGGTGGATGCCTGCGGTGGCTGAACAGGAGGGCTGGAGCCCGTGAGCATCCCCTGCGCTCCCAGGATGTGACGGGGATGGAGGCCTTGGTTTCCTACACCTGCCACAGCCAGGTTCGCATGTGAGCCCTCCCCTAGCTCAGGCAATGTAGCAGCCTTCCTGGGGGCTGCAAAAGCAGACCGGCCTTTCTGTGGCCAGAGAGAGATGTTCACGGATCCCCATGTTAACCACACCAGCCATACCGGGTTTCAAAGAGTCGCTCTGGGTTTGCAGGCAGTAGTTCCACCAGTGGTGACAGGGATTCACTCGGCCACTGATTACAGGAGGTAATTAAACGCATTTGGGTTCTTCGCATTGCTTTCCTAATGGACCAGTTTTCTCTACAACTGGAAGGCCTGGGAGATAATCCAGCGAAAACAGAAACCCTTGCCGTACTGCATGACTCCAGGAGCTGGGGCTTTGATGGGAAAGCACCAGCAGGAATGCCATGCGTGCTGACAACCAAGCCTGACATGCGACTAGCGTTCAGCTCCTTGTAAAGCAGAAAAGATACGGGCTTATTTCAATGCTATGGACTATATGTACCAGCAACTGGATTTGCCATCAGATTTTCTCCTTTGCTGTGCACACCAATGGTTCCCATCCACAAAAGAAGGAGCATGAAGCACCCATCACAAGTACCATGTCCACCTTGCTCTCACTTCAGCCAACGTTGTTGCACTGGTGGCATTACTGGAGTTACCAGGCTCCTTCCAGGCGGCTACTGCAAGTAGTAAAACACAACCCCCATGGGACAGCCTAGGCCAAACCTCTCAGTGCTACAAACAAATGAGATGAGCTGTGTTGCACAGGTAGGCTGGGCAGAAGAGCGGTGAGAAGCTGCTCATGCGTGCAAGATGAGTGCAGAGAGCTGGACTGGAATAGCTCTCATCCTTGCACTTCAAACATGCACATACTTCAGCACAGGCTGCAGCATTGCAAGCCTCATCCCCAGCCCAGTCCAGCCCTGGTGGGACAGGGAGCATTTCCTATTGACTTCAGAGTTCATCTCGGAGGCTGCGCTTACTCCTTGGAGAATAACTTGCAGATTGGTATAATTTTCACTCATTTTACATACCCGCTAAATGCCAAATCGGTGCCAGCCACCCTGGTTTCCCACCTCTGCCCAGAGCATAACTTCTGGCCCGAGTCACATCACAGCTGAATTAAGCAAAAGAAACTGTTGGCTACAATTTTTAAAAAGCGACTAATTGTTTTCAACATCTTCATTTTAATTAAAAATTTAGAGATCAAACCAAAAATACCCAAGAAGAATTCAATTTTTAGAAAGAGTGGCACACTCGTCATCTGGAAAAATCAGATGGCAGGCAGCTAAAAATAGAGATCTCCTGAACTTCTGAGAACTGTGCCCACTTGCACTGGTTTTCTTCCGCTCTAGCCACACACAAACCCATCAAAACCTTTTCCTCCGCTCCTCTGTTTGGGCACCAGTTTAATCAAACAGCTTGGGGAACAGCATGCATCTGCAGCTGCCGGGGGGCCGGCAGACAAACCCTGCTGACAAGTAGGCTCTCTGTAAACCGTGGCTGCAAAGTTTGTTTACAGTGTTAAATGTCCATGAAAGTGGTGGTGATATTTAAAAATAAGGATGTTTTTTCATCTTCTGAATTGAAGTCTGGGCCTGGCCTGTGTTGTTGCAGAGAGGCAACACGATGCTGCAGTGGGCTCCTGTGGCAAGGAGGAGGGATGCTTGTGCCAGCACCATCTCCTGGCTGCCTCTGTACCCCCAGTGCAGAGCCAGCACCGGACCCACTGCAACCTGCCAGCATCCCTGCTCTTCCAAGGCACCCTGGACAAAGAGACACCCCTCAGTACCGGCTGGGCTGTGCACACCTTGGGAATACAGGTTTGCCGATGCCTGCAGCCTGCATGTGCAGCATGCCCATGCCACAGTGCTTGCTGACGGAGACATGAGTGTGCAATGCCCAGGTGTGTGGCTCTTGCTCTTTGAACTCACAGTGTCGGCAGATGTGCCCACGTGGCACCTGGCACAGCATATTTTTAAACAGTAGACCATCTTCCAGAATATCTCTGCCTTTAAAAGAATCACCTTGGAAGCATGACCTGGAAATCTTAATAGCCAACTGAACAGATAGTCCCACCTTGTACCTATGCTTTGGGTCAGCTGCCTTGCACTTGGAGGACACAAGGCATCCAAATATAAGAAATCAACCAACCAAAGGAAAACACCATCACCACAGTGCATGCCTCTGGCTTGGGGCATGGGAGGGAAGAGAAAGGAAATAAAAAATTAACCAAACTTTTAAGAAAAAGTTCTAGGGCATCTTAAAAGGAAGGAGGTAAAAGCTTCAAGTGTCACGTCCTTCTCCTGTAAGAGCCTCTTTGCTCCTGGCAGATGTCCTCTCCCTTAACAACACTGAGCATTATTGCCCCTATACGCTAGCAAACACACCCACTGACGAACCCATGGAAAATGGTTGGGCTTTCATTTTCCACCGAGCGGGTGCATTTCTTTGGCATCTTGGATGTCAAGCATTCCTGAGTCAACACGGTGAAAACACACTCGGCTTGCAAACAGGGAATGTTTCGGGGCTGCAGTAAACACCAGTGCTACTCCCTTTTGGGGACTTCTCCTCCCCTCTCCGTAACCCAGACTGCGCCACAAAGGAGCAGATGCCAGCACTGCTGCAATTTATTTTAATTCCAACCCCCCATCTTTTTCTTTCCCTTTTTTTTTTTTTGATTTTGCGTGTGTCTGGGTAAATTTAGTTCCCATAAAAGTGAAGGACTGTCAACACCAGCTTTGGAGCCAACCATACTGCCGGCAGCTGTTGTGCGGGCTGCGCACACAAAGCCCCCGAGTGCACCTCAGTCTGTCTCCCCCCAGCTCCCATGCAGCCCTCCAGCAGGTCCAGCTCTCGACCCCCTCAGCTCTGTCCCATGGCCTGGAGCTCCAAATCACACAGCTGCCCTGCCCCTACTCCTTCCAGCTCTCCCGATACCCTCAGCCTGGCTTGATCCTTCCTGTTCCCCATTCATCCCCACACTGGTGCTGCTCCTCCCAAGCTCCCTGTCATCAGCCATTTCCCACACCCTCCCAAGATGGGGGCAGCTGGACAGAGGTACCATCCCTTTAGCCAAGGAGCTGCCCCAAAGGCAGCTGGATCCTGAGGAGGGATGGGGCTCTCCTTCAGTGGAGGGTCCCAGTAAAGTGGCCCTCCTTGGATGGAGGATCCCCTGAGATAGTTCTCCTTGGATGGAAGATCCCAGTAAGGTAGCTCCCCTTGCATGGGGATCTTGCCAAGGGAGCTAGCTGCACATGGCCCAAGCAGCATAGCCATGCTGGAGGGTCCTGCAGCACTCCCCACTCCCCCCCCGCCCCGCCCTGTTCCTTCCCTGTGCTGCTCAGCATCCCTTGGCTTCCCCTGGGTATCAGCGGACCTTCGGAATGGTTTCATCCCACCCGGGTCTGTGCTATCATTGGGTCCCTGTGTGCAACCTCCTTCAGGCAGGGGCCCAAAGAGCTCTCCAGGCACAGCCCTCTGCAAACTGTTCTTCCACCAGCAAAATCCAAATATTTGGGGCCTTTTCCGGAGTTTCTTGTGAAATGGTGCCTGGAGGACGTGTGGGAGGAGCATGTCCCCTGCAAAGTGGGGCCAGCCCTGCTCTCATACAGGGGTTCTCACTCCCATGCACCTCAGGGCACAAGGGAGGGGGCAACGCTCTGGCCGGATGTTGCAAACCACTCCCTCGCTGGAGAGCAAACAGAGCTTATGCTCACCAAGCAGCATCGCTTCCAGAGTCCCATGGAAACAAACTGCTTGTCATTCAGGTGCTGAGGGACCCTCATCCCTGCCGTAGGCAGTCCAAGGGGGACTTAAGGGCTGAGAGCCTCTCTCCACTTTCCCGCAGCCCTAAGGTCACAAGGGGATCCCCTCTTCCTCCCCTAAATCATGAGATGGGTCTCAAAGCCTGGGGGAGTGCTTGTTTTTCACAGCTGCTCTTTAAACGGAGGAGTTTGAACATGGCGCTTTGGTTTGTGTTTTGACATACCTTTGCTGGTGCCTCCCTGCTCCTTCCTGTGCGGGTGCAGGACACCTCAGCACAGAGCTGCCGGCCATTGCCCACATACCCCTCTGCATCCTTCTTCCCCCAGCCACTGGAATGGCCAAGTCCCCCTGGCTGCCTCTTGGCCTTGCTTACCCATGGCGTCGCGTCTGCTCCTACTCTGCCAGACGCTCTGCACAGTGTCTGGGCAGCTCTCCCTGCCTGGGGCCAGGTCCTCCAGAAGATCCAGCACAGGACTGGACCACTGGGCTTTCCCCATGCTTGCTGCATGGAAGCATTGTTCTCCAAGGCGAGCCGAAGGCAGCTCCTTGTTGATGGCTCTTCTCCAGGCGGTAGATTCAACCTCTATCAGAGAGTTGAAACTGCTTGGGGCATGGCCCGAGGGACTCCACATCCTGCTAGGAACTTGCTTGTGGTGAGAAACACAACCCTTGCTAGCAGACTTGCACCAGCAAGCACTGAGAGGCTCTGCAAAGCATCCAAACCATCTCTGCACCCCACTCCCCCTCTGAGGCTCCTAAACACCTCCAACAGGAGACCCCAAAGCCTCTGGGATAGTCTGCTGAGCTGGGTGAGGAGGACATGTGAGGAGCCCCCGTGCAGGAGCAGGTAGTGCTCAGCCTGTCCCTGGCACTGCTAGGAGGTATGTCCTGCCAGCGCACTGCAGTCCCACGAGGACGTGGTCTGCTGGCAAGCCTGTCCAGCCCCTCCGAGCTGCTAGTGGTCTGTCCCTGCTGAGGATGCATCTTGCTCCTGATCCGTTGGGAAGCCAACTGAGCACACAGCTGGGCCGAGCTCCTTCACCCTCTCCTGCTTTGCTGCCTGACTGAACCCTTCTCCACCCAGCATCTCCTGCAACCCGCACGGCCCTCCTGAAGGCTCGCCATGACTTTGCCTGTGCCTCCAGCCCCCTCTGTCCTCTCCCCAGGAAACAAGGGACAATTCACGAACCACAGGGCCAGGAGGGGCAGCCGGGGAGTGCAGTGAGGTGGGGCATTTGCCAGGGGCCAGCACAACTTCACCTTGTATGGAGGAGATGGCTGGGAAGCGGTTAACACTTTGGTACTGGATTGATTTCTCCTGGAAGAAAGGAAGTGTCCTCACACAGAAAAAATGCAGAAAAAACAGGGTTGGGGTTTTTTTGTTTTTTAAAAATAGCTTTTTTTTTTTCCAGCCATCTGTGCCATTTGCAGCTGATGGGAGGGGGGACAGTGCTGGATGGAGGGACTCATTTGGATTTGGGACCGATACTGCATTTACAGTGTACAAAACAAGAGAGGACATCTGTCCCCAGTGGAGTATTACGCACAGATCTAGGATTTTAGTATTGTGCTCATGTCCAGTGCTATCATTACAGATGCACAGAGTGGAGATGGTCATGCAAAACCCTGTGCTCCCTCCTCCTTGCCATCTTCCTCATCTGCAATCCGCCATGGCTCCCTTTGCCCACAGGCTGCTCCTGCTATTCCCAGAGCTTTGAGTGCTTTCCAACCAAAACGGTCTCCTTCTAGCCTTCCCCCATCCCTTTTCCTGTACATTGATGATGCTGGGGAGCAGCACCTGAGCAGCAGTCAGTAGCATGACAGTGCCTGGGCCAAAGGCTGATCCTTCACACCTCCACGAAGCAAGCCGTGAAGAACATCTCCCTTTGCAGACAGGGGGTCTCCAAGCCTCTTTCAGGAGCAGACCTCAGAGACTGCAGACTCGTTCTTCACCTACATAAGATGCCATTGCAGACAGCATCATCCTAAGTGCTAGTCGTGTAGTGCTGCAGCTAACCTGCACTCACTACAGATGCCCTCCAAAACCACTCTAATCCCTCTTTAGTGAGTCCTGTTGCTGGCTATGCTCCCTGTTAGCAGCAACGGGGTATTTCTGTCATCAGCAAGGCGTAAAACCCGCCAGGCTTGTCTGCAGAAGGGGGTCTGGGTCTCCATTGGTGCTTCCACAGCACGCCAGCTGATGCAGAGCAGCAGAGCTGCTTGCTGGGCAACCTCTGCTGGGAGCATTCCAAGGGAACTCCCGCTCTGGGTTGAGCATGCGGGAGGGGAGGAGGCTGCTCCTGCCAAAACTTGGTTGCATTAGGAAGATGGCGATTCTGAACTTAGCCTCTGGCCGGGATGTCCTTGGGCACAGTCCTGGCACTTGCATGGAGGCTAGCAGTCCCAGATGGGCCCTTGCTAGCCCTGCCACGCGCCTGGAGCTCGCTGGGTGGGCTCTGACTGCAGGCAGTGCATCTTTGCCAAATGCTTTTCAACAAAACCTTCAGCCTGACGTTGGCTTTTGCTTTTGGCGCGTCCCTCCCCTGCCTTTCCTGGTTATTTCCGATGGTGTGATCACCATGCAGTATTTTCAACCCCGCCAAAAGAGCTCATTTAAGTTGTTAGTGAATATTCAAATGAAGAAAGATGCTGCTCTGCTGGCTTGAGAGAGACAGGACCCAGTTGGGTGCAACGTGCACAAAGTGTGAGGGCTTGAATGAAGAAGAGACCTGGGGAATGCGGCTCTGCTGGAGAGGTCCTAGGTTTCCTGCTCCTCCCTTTGGCTTTGGAAGGCAGAGGGTGGAGAGGAGAGGGGCAGGGGATAGATGAACAATGGTAGGGAAAACAGGGAGTTGAGAGAGCAGAGCAGCTCACGTTAATTATATTACCTGTATATAAATGTGAAGGTTTGCATGTGCGAACTGGAGGTTTGCATGCCCTCCAGAGCAGGCAAAGGGGAGCAGATGTGGTCAGAAGGAGAGGCAGTGATGTCAGGGCAGAGAGGACCACCAGTGGTTGGGAGAACCTGCTCTTACAGCAGGGAAGTGAGTATGTGCCCCACGGTTCATCACAAGCCATTCAGGCAATTAAGCTCACTTGCCTTGGGACTTTGGAGGAGAGAAGCACCAGACTGGTGGCTACGTCCCGTGATTTACAATACATCTGATAGTTCTAGTCCATTAATAAAACACACAGTTGGCCATGAAAGGCACATCTGCCTATTTTAAAGACTATAATAATGGATAAAGCTTACACATGGATTTCTGTAAGAAAACTAGCACTGTAAATAGCATTCCAAAATTATGTATTCCATCAAATTCAATGGGACAGTTATTGTATGCTAATTAAATACTACTGAACTATTCAATGGTTGGATGGTGAATAGAGACCCGATTTTAGAAAGCCACACAGTCCCTCAGAACACCCACAGACTCCCAAGGCTTTTACCGCTGTCCCGAGCCTGCAATCAGCTCTCATAACAAGCTGTGGACAGGCAGAGCACAGGCTGTTCACAGGTGAAGTGACCTGTCCATCAGGAGCTCTGGGAACATAAGCACGGCTGCAATCCACTGTCTGGGTGGTTAAATGATCTCAAACGAGGATCACGCATCCCACCTCTTGGAAATCAGACCATCCAGAGCATAACTTGCTCTGCAGTTACTCTTTTTCTCTTGGGAGAAGAGCTCCACACACTCCTCAGTGATGCCTCTTCCCCCTTCCTGGGATCCTGGGATGATCTCCTGACCGCACTGCTTTTGCAAGACTTTCTTCACTTTAATTCACCTGGGCCAACCTTACTTTGCCTGTTGGAAGTATGTGTTGGGCCTTCCAACCGGTGCAGACCCATCTCCATGCAGGCTACAAACAAGCAAACACATGAAAAAGGGCCAACTGCAAAGACGAATACAGTATTTGCAATGGGAGAAGCGTACTAAAAAAGACAGGTCTTGCCCCAGCTCTAAACTGACCTGCTCAGGGCTCAAGATGTTCACTGCCAGGGATGGAGAGCCCCAGGGGAGTTTCCCAGGAGTGGTGCCATGCTCCATAATCCCACGGGAAACCCTTCTCCAAACTTCTGTGCTGTGGCAGATCAGCCCTCGGCCAACTCCAGCCTGTGGGGCTTCCTCCTCCCCAGCCGTTTTCACAAACAGCCAGACCGAAAGCTAATGAAGTGGAGACAGACAGACAGACAGAGATATTTCCAAATCTTCACTGGTGCCTGACATTATAACCTAATACATGGGATCTCATTCCACCCAGCACCTTGTCTTGGGAGCTTTTGCATGATCTAGCCCAGGACTGCCAAGCTCTCTGTATGAGCAGTGTATTGATAAAGCCTGTGGACACTTTCAAGTCTGCTAAAAAGATGTTTCGAGGTGACAGATCTTAAGCAACACACAGAGCTGAGCACTGCTCTGCTCTCCACACCCTTCCCCACTGCCAGGGGAAAGCAGCCACTATCAGTGATAGCTGGATCCAATTTATTAGGCGCTTCAAGGAGACATTCATCAGGCAAGGAGATAAATAATCTTCAGATGGAACAATTAAATTTAATTGCCTGAAGATTATTTGTCTCCTTCCCTGATGATTGTCTCTGCTGAGCGCCTTATAAATTGGATCCAGCTATCAGCAATATTAACTGTGTTTCCCCTCAAGACTGGCCCAGCTGCCCAGACCAAAACACTGGGCTCAGAATAAACTTTCACTGTTATGCATCAAAACCGAGGTTGCCTCAATGCTCATGGGTGTCTTTTTTCTTGCAGATAGACAGGTCCATGGTCTAGGCAGCTGGGTTTTCTGGTCCCCAGTGGGTGCATCCTGAGCTCAGCAAATGTTGCTCCTGCTCCTCTGGCTCTGTGGCAGTGATGTCCTGCTTGGCAAAGGCTTGAAGAGGGATGAGGTGAGCCCTGAGATGGACCATGCAAAGCTTCAGTGAGCTGGATTTTGTTGCAGCTGGAGAAAAAAAGAACCAAGGTGGTAGGGTCCATAGCATACTACAGAGCAGCGACGGCGTATGTGGGAGCGTGCTCGTGCTGGCCGTGAGAGAAATGGTGACGGAGCCACATCTAGGACTGAAGAGACCTTCAGCATGTGTGTGGGCTCACTAATGCCTGTCCCAGTCAGTCTGCCAGCTCGACGGCCAGCAAACTGCAGGAGTGCAGCTTTTCCATGTAGAGGCAGAGCAAGGATAGCCACCATATTCATGTTACTCTAGGCCAGGACCAAAGCTGGAACCTCTTCAACAACCCAGGAGCCATCAACTCTCTCCTCTGATTATGTCTGAAGTCTGGAAAATATCTTAAATATGGGAGAGGAAAGGGAGGGGCTTGATCCTCAGCTGGTGTAAATCAACGGAGTTCCATTGACATTGTTGGATGATTACTGAGACTTATGTCCTCTGACCCCAAAAATTTCTGGGGAAGGAGGTAATGACTGCAGAGCATTCCAGTGTTGCAAGAAATCTTCCTCCAGCCTGGCTGCGGGGAGGCTGTAACTCCAGGGGCTGGAAAGCGCAGGGATAAGTGTTTGGGTGAAGGAAAGGGAGAAAATGCCCCAAGATTCCCAGCTCTGAGTCCCAGTTGGAAGGCAAGCTGGAAACCAGAGAGGCTGAGCTGCAGGGACCATATACCACGGGGAGATCTCTTCCTCCTGCACCTTTCTGAGCATGGAGGATGGACAGCTCTGGATATGAGCACCATGATGTCCTGCTCTCAGCCCACCTCTGGACAGTGGTGGAGTCTAACAACGTGTCTGCCAGGCAGGACTGAGCCCAAGTCCACCGGTGCCCACGCAGCACACTGTGCACCATGGGAGCAATCAGCAGCTCACCCCACATTGTCTACCCTGCCTGCCTTGGGAGAACTTGGGTTGTTGGTGATCACCAAGAGCCATGGGCAATGTAACCCTCTGCTCAAAGGCTGCTGACCCTCTGACAGATGAGCTGCCTCCAGACATCCCAAGCGAAAGGCAGCGTTTGGTGGTGCGGGCCGGGTGCCAGTGCTGTGTGCTCTTTCCTGTGAGCAGCGCAGAAAAGACCCTGGAATCAACATGTTTACTGACAGACTCCTGCTCTGTTGGCCTGGTTTTCTAAGGAAATGAAGCTTGTGCAATCACATTGTCTGGGGGTGTCTGTTCCTAATAACTTCTCAGTCCACCAGCCAATTCCAATCCAATCTGATGGAGGGGGATAGGTCTCAAAATATTGTGTCCTCCCAAGTCTCCCAGCAGTACGCTGGGTGTTTAGCTGGGGTGTGGGTAACTTGGACCAGGCAAGGAACAGAAGCATCTTACATACAAAGTCAGGGAGAAGAGCAACAAGGTCACAGCTGGCTGCCAGTCAGTAACCCACAGCCCCATTGGGAAGAGGACCTCACCAGCAGTGGCCAGAGCTGGATGTGCACCATCAGCTAGGAGAAACATGCGTGTCCGGAAGGACGCAAGCTCCAGCTACACAGGGCCTGGCGCTGCCTGCAGTTAGCGCACGTCTGGGCAGAGGAGGAGGGAGTCTGCATGGCTGCCAGAATGTGTGGAGCTGAGCGCTGAAAAACCTCCAGCTCCCCGAAGCGCTGGGGGCTGAGGGATCCTTGGCCTGAAGGCATGGGTTCTCAGCGAGCAGAAGTCTCCCTTCTGCTGGGGA
This sequence comes from Balaeniceps rex, assembly GCA_013401315.1. NCBI lineage: Eukaryota > Metazoa > Chordata > Aves > Pelecaniformes > Balaenicipitidae > Balaeniceps > Balaeniceps rex. Next base: position 61,701 of record VYZW01033852.1, read on the forward strand.
TGGGTGCTTCCAGGAGTGGAGCTGCACTGCGGGTGCCTTGCCAAGCAGAGCGGGACCCACAGCCGCCCCGCGTCGCATCTCGTCTTGCTTCAGTCTGGACAAGATCTGGACAGCAGTGCCTTGTTTCTCCTCTCATTGATGCTGGTTTAATTTGCTGAAGGCGTTTGATGGTGCACACGGTCTCTTTAGCTCAGCCCTGCCAGTAATATGAGCTTAACAGAGCTGGAGAGGACTTTTTTTTAAGTGCCTATACAAACATGATTTGTTTTGTAATAACTCTTCTTCTGTTCTGTTTTGAAGGGGATGATGGCTCTGGGATCTGAGGGGCTGGGAGACAGCTCAGAGCTGCTCAAATTCCTCTCCACGTGCTATCAATTAACGTCTTCATTAAACACGCAGATCAAAGCCACTTCCAGCCGGAGCATGACAGCACAACAGAGCTTGGCTTCATGAAGTCACCCGCCATTGGTGACAATTGAAAAAGGGCTTGGTTTGTCCTGTACCAGCCACACATGGAAATGGGACATCATGGCCAATGGAGGGAGTGAGTGTCCTTCCTTGGCTCCCCATCACAATCTGGACCAGGAAACAAGACCCAAGCCATGGCGAGTGAGAGGCATGCCCTGCGGTGGTGGATCACCACCCTTGTCCAGCAGCCTGTTCCCAGGCCAAATCTCTGGTCTCACAGGTGCCAAGGGCAACTCTCCAGTTGACTTCATTGACACCTGACCTTGAGTTCACCTAGCAAAGCAGGAGGGCTGGGAAAGTAATCTGGAAGGAAACACCACCACAAAATTGTTCAGATGGATGTTTCCTACAGACTATCCAAAATATCTTCTACCTCTATTTTACTTAACCTGTGGGCATCCAGGAACCCCAACCCCTGGCAGCATCCCAGCTGCCAGTCTGCACCCCCATGCACATACTGGTGTGGTCAGGCCTGACCAGCAAGGGGCCACAGCCTTCTAGCATGCTAGCATGGCTCCATCTCTGCTTGCCATGGCAGCACATGTCACCAGCTGACCCTGAGCCGGTCAATCCCGCATCCTAGACTTTGTACAAATATTTGTGCGTCAGCCTGGTGCAAAAAGGTACGTTTCCACTTACAGCCAAAACAACAAAACCTGGGATTTAAATCCCTGTGGCAGCTTTGGTGCACCGTTAATCCATGCTCAGTGCTCAGCCTAGAGCGGAGTGACTGCAGACCATATCACAGGGTCTTCCCCTTGCAGAGAGCCCTTCATTAGACACTGAGAAAGCTGAACCCCTCCAGAACACCTCACAGCACTGGGTCCCACTGTGCAGGTAGCCCATCCACCTCTCTCTTCCCACCTTCCTTCCCAGTCCCAGCATGCCAGGTACCACCATCTCACTGTGGTTTCTCACTCGGTGTTTGCAATGGGCAGGATGGCAGGACCAGGCAGCCCCTGTGAGAGGATGCAACCGGGCACGGCCAGGGTGTCCTCGCCAGCCTGGTGGTGTGATTCACGCTCATGTTTTACCGACGCTGACTGCAGGGTGCAACAGTGGGACCCTGGTGTATTCTCCCTCCCTTGCTTCTGTGCCCAAACATACATGGTATTTGTGGCTGTTCTACCAAATGCCACCCAAGGGAAGTTTTCTTTAAAGATATATGGATCTATAATTAGTTGGTCATTTCCCGCATCCTTTAAGATAACTTTAGTAGACTTTAGCACCTGGTTTCAGCTTACTGGTGTCATTACAGGGTAAACTGTGGGCAGAGTGAAAATCCAGCATGCACAAAAGTGTTGCCCTCATCTAAGCTAAGCTGTGCTGTTGTATGAATGTCTCCACGCCATGATATGCTGAGCTTTGCATCCATGAATGGCACTGTGGGGGACCAGGCTGGGTTTGTTCTTAATGTAGGTTAATTAACTGAGTGTGTTGCTCGTGAAGGAGCAGGAACAGCTCCTGGGGCCAGGAATAGCACAACACTTGGGAAGATAACATCTCCTAGTATGCTCTCCCACCACAATGCTCACCCGTGAACCACAGCACATGCTGCTAATCCTTTCTGGGACACATTGTCCCTCTCTGCGCCCTTATGCAGGCAGCATGGTCAGGAGCTCAGTGGGATGGATTTCCAGGACCTCGGTGGAAGCACTTAGTGCACTTCATTTCCAGTCTGAGGCATTGTTGGGAATGAGCGGTCTTAAGGGATAACGCTGGGAATCAGGTCAACAGATACCACCATGGTGATGGGCCCTCTATGACTCCAACCAGCAGCAGTGACATTTGTCTGCACAGGGTACTCTGTTGTGGTTTGGATGTGGCCGGCACCACACAGGGCTTTGGGGGAAGGGAGGAATGTGGCTGGCTCAGGAGCAGCGCTTGCAGCTATTTCTGCCACAGTAAACTGCACCTCGGCAGTGGAGCTGCTGTGATCTCCTGCAGGCTGGGCAGCCAGCTTCAGCCTGGGATTTCCCGGGGGCTGAGTTAGGTGAAAAGTGGGTACCAGCCAGCTACTCCCCAGCAAGGAGGTGCAGGATGTGCACAATGTTGCTCTGCTCTTAGCCAGTGGCTATAGCTCCTGCTGCCCACAACCCATTTCAAGCAGTGGCATGGCAAGTCTAGGAATGGGGTCCAGCAGCTCAGAAATGGTCAAAGAAGAGCGAAATCATACTCCTGTTGTGATCTTAATTTACAGATCAAATTAAACTACTTCAGGACAAACATGTTTGCATCTCCAAAGGTTCTTTGAAGCCTGAGTCAGCAGAGTGCACGCTCAGCTTTAAGCATGTGGTTTACAGTCTATTGGATTAAGCTGGAGCTTGAGGGAATAACCATACAAAACCATTGTTTTAACACATCATCTGTTGGGTTTTTCTTTTTTCTTCCCACCAAAAATGCCATTTTAGCCGTAATATAAATTTTCATAATAGATTGTTGGTTTCAACAAATGGTATCTTCCAAAGTTCTTGAGTTAGAACAAACTTGTAGATATTCACTGGCCTGTTTCTGTGTTTTGTTTTTTCAAGTGAAAATTAGTTTGGTTAAAAAAAAAGTTAGCATTTGTTTGGGGTTTTTTTAAGTGGAAAATAAAATAAAATAAAGCACTATTGCTTCCTCATGAGTTTTTACTTTCACATTTTCAGTTCCTGTTTTCGCGGCGTTTTATTTCTCAGGTCACTTTGGGAACAGAACACTTTCCTGTATCCTGGGAATTTTCACAGGGTAGAAAGAGCTGTTTTCTGCCTGGTCTATAGGTGAGTTTGGAGAACCTCAAGCCAAAAAATCCTAGACACACCAAAGTCAGCCGGAGCTTTCTGATGGTGCTAACGTTACCAGGCCTCCCATCTCCTCCAATCCAAGTGTCTTTGTGGTTGGGAAATTGCAATCTTGGTCTAAAATCTGCATTGTCCAGCCCGGTTCCACATGGGAAGTGGCTTTGCCCACAGCATACAGAGTACACCAGTGTGTGGTTTCTCGGAGAAACCTCTGCTGTCTGAGTAAAGGATACTTGACAGCGAGCCTCAGGCCAACAGTGTTTTGCTCAGTGGCTGCTTGGCGAAGTTGCATCCTCAGTGGGCATCTGTACTGGGGATGGAAAGTGTGGGCACTCAGCAACCCCTTGATTCACCCAGCATAAATCTGATCACACCACATTTCAATTATTCAGCTCTATTTATAAGCTACGTGGGTAAACAGTCCATGTAACTGCACAGTAATTGCACAGAGTTCCTAAAGATGATAGAGCAATAATTAACTTAGTAATTGCATGTGCTGAAATAGCCCTGGAACTTCCACTGTGTTTTGGATGGCTGGCATAGCTCTTGCTTGCTTTCTCGCCTCCTGTTTGAGGGAAGAAAGGCTTCCACTGACTTCAACAGATCAGGCTCAGAGCATCTCTCTTCTGTAGACATTGCAGCTGCTTTATAGAATGGGTAGCTCTTCAGCTTTCCTCTGTAACGAGAACTAAGGAAAGAAATTCCAAGGCAGGAACACAAGACAGAAGCATCCCAGGGAAAAAAAAAGGTGAGGCGGGAAGGACAAAAAGGCAAAAAATAAAAAAGCCAACAAAAACCCCCCATGTCTCAGACTCAGAAAGCCAAACGTTGGGAAACACAAAGCTGGATTTGTGTCTGATAAACTGAGCAACTCCCTTTGGACGGAAGAAAAGAAATGCAGATGCTTTAGAACTGATGCCAACAAGCTCCTGACTTTGGGAAGGAAATTCAGAGTGCCACAATTCAGGTTTATTTCTATGAATCCATATAATGAGAGCAAAATACCATACAGGGATGGCTCTTCTGATGATGTAAATTAATACATTCCCATTAACCTTCATAGAATTATGCCAGTTTTCTCCTGCTGAGCTTCTGGACCTGGGTCTACCTCCAAGCAGAGAGAGCAGAAGACCTGGTTGCTGGACTGGGCAAGCCGATGTTTGGCTTTGACTGTCACCAACAGCAAAAACTAATACACTGATCTGCATTTAAACGCTGTTAGTGACAGAAGTGATGTTCACAAAGAGATGAAAAAAACCCTCACAAAGTACAAATTGTTCTGCAGCATCATCTTTTGGTGCTCCACAGTGCCTGGAAGAGGAGGCCACACATTCCAGCCAAGGAGACCAGCCTCTGCCTCTCAGGCAAGGTAGGAAATGCATCCCTATGTGATGCCCGCTGCTGCCCTCAGACCCTGCATGCTGCCAGCTGGAAGGGAAACCCTGGAGCCATTTGGTTTGCTGTTGGCTTAAGGTCAGCAGGAGATGAGCAGTGTTGACATAGCGAGCTTTCCTGTTGCGCTCAGGTTTGTGGACAACGGGCTGCTCTTGGTCTCTCCCAGACCTTTGCTTCTGCCCCACCTCCCAGATAAGCATTGCTTATATCTGCCCTCAACCAGATGAGATTTTTAAGGATGCCCTATTCACCAGGATGCAGGGTTGTCTGGGGTAGGTAGGTGTATGGCACCCAGGTAGGGATGGTGTGTACGTGCAGGGCATCTGGGTGGCATGCCAGTGTGGAGGGGGTTAGTGCTCGCAGGAGGTACTCTCCTGGGCTCAGGTGGGTGTATGGCATGCAGGTGGGTGCATGCATGTGTGGGCACAGTGGTGTTTGGGCCTGGATATTGGCCGTGCCTGTGGCTGGCAGTACTGGGGACAGCGGCACTGCAGGGACGGTGATGTCAGTGCCCAGTGATGCAGGTCTGCACAGGCACAGTCCCCGCCCTGGGCCCCTCCTGGACTTTAGCCTGCTTTGCTCGTTAAAATACTGGGGAAAATGGATTGCTACAAGCAAAATGATGCTTCTTCCAGCTCCACCTCCACTGCTTCCCCATGCCAGGAGACAGCAGGGCTGAGGCCAGGTGCTCTGGGGATCTTCCTCCATCACCTGTGCCACGGTGCACATGCCAGAGTGAGTGCCAGGCTGATCCCCACTGAGAAAGCCCCCTTTGCCAAACCTCTGTCACCAGTCCAGTTAGCATAGGGTGCAAGGAGACCTACCAGGGCAAACACTGTTAATCCTTGTGCTGCTGAGAGTGCCTGCCCTGGCTCCTCCTTGCCTGACAGCAACACTTCGTCATGCCATACCAGCTGCCCAGAGAGTGATGCTGAAGCTGGTGGGAGATTGTCAGCCCCATACCAGCCTTGCTCAGACTGCTTGCTGCTAGGTGCATGGCTTTGGGTTGGAGAAAGAAGGGAACAGAGAGCAACTGAGGCACGGGGGGGTGAAGAAGTGACAGAGGAAAGCTTGAGCCACCTAACCCAGAGGCTCAATGCCCCTTACGGCCTTAAGCCACTAAGCCCCAGTCTGAACTGTAACACCATCCTTCTTAAGGGTGTACATGACATAGCCTTCAAATATTAAAAAACAACCTTCATGTAAACAGCTCATGGCTCCAGGCTGGTTCAAGCAGCCACATCAGCTCCCCACAGCGCTTAGAAATGAGATTATAGCTTCAGAGACTGCCACATACAGAGCCTACACAGCTTCTGCTCCTACTCCTTGGCCATGGGGAAGGGCAGGAGAGTGTCCGAAGGCTTCAAGACCTGTTTGGAAAGAAAATGTGGATGTGCCCATGAAGCCACCCAAGGAGAGAAGGAGAATGTGAAAAGATGCAACCACCTTGCAAGTGCCATTTTTCAAGAAAGGTTGTGCAGCAGAGCCTGCCCCAGAAACCCCTCTTTCCCCAGGCCCTCCTTTTTCTGCTCTTCATGGTAGCCCCACCTTATCATGCATCATTTACCAGCACAGGGCAGATGTCTAAAGTCCATCTCATGAGGTTGGGAGGAATGAAGCTTCAATCAGGACATCACACATCCCGTAGGGGGGGTTTCCTACATGACTGCTATGCAACTCCCACCCTTCCTACTCTGACTGCATCCAACTCTGCTTCTACCCAGGCCGTGCTCTTTCCTTCTTCCTCTTCCAGGCAAGGGAAGGATCTTCCATGAAACCACATACTGCTTTTGTTCCCTGCAGCCAAGCGATACATTCTGCTATGTGGCCAGAGAAACTCTTGCAGAAAAGCACTGCACAGCCAGTGAGATTCTCCCATGGGCAGGGGCTCTGCACTGAGAAATGTGGGTAACCAGATCCCAGCAGGGTCTAGCTGCAGAGCTTGCCCCATGTATACCCCAGCCAAAGAGTCAGCCTGGCTTTGGGTCACAGCTCCATCTCTCTCAATGGAGCACGGCTTCTAGGAAGGGAGAACAATTGCTTAAAAAAACAGGCCTTTTTCCCCTCTGGGGTCAAATAAAAGGGCAGCAAGAGTTGCATGGACCCGTGCTCAGGAGCATCAGGTACACAGATGTAGCTTTCTGTATGTAGCCCTGCTCTAATACTGAATTCACTCTGTGACTTCCAGAAAGCCACTTAATAGTTTTCCACCAGTTGTGCTTTCCCTCTCCTCTGCCCCAGGCTCTGAGCATCAGTAGGTGATGCATGTGAACAGGCTCTTGCTAGGGAAGGGCTACCCTGTAGCTCTTGCCTCTTCGGGATGTTGATGCCCATGGATGCCCAACAAGGACAAACTCAGAGGGAACCTCTACACTCACCAACCTGCTTCTTCCTTGACCTGGGAAAGCGGGATTGGTTTTAACTTGAGGCAGGAGATGAGCGAAGGGGAAAGGAGATGGGAGAAGTGCCTTTTTAAATGTTCCTTTGCCGCTCGCCTCCGTGTCCCATAGCAGTGTCTGCACTGACGTCAATGTGGTGCTGTTGATCTGCACCAGCTGAGGGGCTGGCACACGATAGTCCCCTTCAGAGTGCCTTTGACATGGGGTGGCGAAGGGCTCGTGCTGGGATATATTCCTGCCTGCACCACACAGTGCACTGCTAGCTCTCTGCAACATGGTGAGGAACAATAAACCTCTGAGGAGTGACGGCAGTTGGCAGGCAGACACTGCGTGGCTGCCCGCAAAGCCCCTGCCTTCACCCCAGCACCCAGGGATGGGGGTCCACTGCCCAGCCCTAACCTCTCCATGCAGAGAGAAGGGGAGCGAGGTGGCCGCTAAAGGGGCATCAGCAACATGAGCCTCACCTTGCAAAGGACCGCCAGCCTTGCACCTTGCTTGCTGCCACTTGCTTGAAAGCGTTTGTGCCAGCTGCAATATAGCTGTGAGCTCTTGCTGCCTTCCACGCTCTTCTCCTGGTCTTCTTCACTCGGTGAAAGCTGCAGGACGGGATTAATGCATTTAACTGCAGATGCTTGGGCCCTACAACCATTGGGTTTCCAACACCACATGGAGGTGACTGCCTTTGCATGCCTTACAACGAAGCCCAGAAAAACATTTTTAGTTTGCACTTCGCTCCCACACGTGCAATTTGTGTGTTAACATAAACCTCCACTGGGTGGAAAGCATCCCATTAAACACTCCTGGGAAAGATGAACCCAGCCCTTGAAATCAGGGCTAATTTGGGGGATGAAGGAACACTACACATCAAGCCGCAAGAAGGAAAAGTGTGATATGCAGTCAGCAGCAGTCATCTTTATTATGGACCACAGGAGATGAGAAAAATAACCTTGTTAACAAGAGACCTAGTGGCTAACAAAATGTCATGCTATAGGACATACAAGAGAGGCCAAGCACAATCACCAGAACAAAACGGTAACCAAGGAGGAAAGGAAATCCCAGGGTGGTGCACAGGGTGTTGCAGTAGATGCCCTATAGCAAACCTCCAGTGGTGGTATCAACACAGCTGTGTGCACATCTGTGTGTGTGTGGGGCTGGCTGCGTGGGTTGATTTGCCTTTAAAACAAGTCAAAGGGTCTTCACCTCTTACACAACTCCAGCGTCTCTAGCACAATTATTATTAGGTTTTTTTCAGGAAAAAATAATAATATCATTTTGTTCCAAGAACTGTGTGCAAGAATTGTTTCTCCAGGTACAGTGAAAGGAGGGCAGATAGGAAAACACCCTTCTCAGTGCTGTCCTTGTGACTTGTGCCCTCTCCTCATTGACACCACAATCCCCCCAGCAATCCTCTGTGGCTTTGCCTTCAGTGAATCCCAAACAAGGCTTTTCAGAAAAAGAAGAAAGAAAAAAAAAAGGTATTGCTGCTTCTTGTAATATTTTTCCTCTCTCCCCCCCTTTCCCCTTAAAAATGTTTACTTTCAAAAATTCCATTCCTGCAGAGATTCCTCCCGAGCTCTGAGGTCTCCACACTCCACCCCCCTCTTCTGCAGTCAGAAAAACTGAGTCTCGATGTCTCTTTGGTTAAAAAAAAAAATTAAGAAGTAACACAAACAAATAACACACAGCCCAGTATGATCCCATTCCGCCGCGCAGATGCCTGATGAGAGGGTGTCTGTGGAAGAAGGAAGCATCAGAGACGAGCTGTCTGCTTTCTGGAACCTGAGGTCCCTGAGCCGCCTAGCCGGCTCTCCTCCTCTCATACGGTGGTCGCTGGCCCATACTGGAGCACCAGAGGTGATGTCTCCTTGATCCGGACGTAGAACCGCCCCTCGGGCCAGGTAGTTTGGAGGGACAGAGGCAAGAAGTCATCAGGAAGCCACTGCTCACTCTCGTTGGAGGCAAACACCAGTCCGAAGTGCTCCAGCTGCTCCTCGCCGTAGCAGAAGGTGGCTGAGGCACCCAGCACGCCACGGGAGATGTTGTTCATCTCGAGCACCACCAGCTTCACCACCTCCCCGGCGGACGTCTGGCTGGTGATGTGCAGCTGTGGAAAAAGAAAGGTGGGACAGATGGATGGTAAGGGGGAGAAGCAAGGAGGAACCAGTGGCCAGAGGCAGCACACGGTGTGTCCTACAATGGTGATCACTGGGGTGGAGGAACAACTGACCCAAAGGTGCCTGGTGAGCAAGTGGCAGCAGCCTGGCGCGGAGCCGCACGCACACTGCGCCCAGGGACGCCTGGTGTGCCGGGGCCCCAACTCACGCACCGCTTTCTTGCCTCCACTGCACTCTCTGAGTCCAACTCTTGCATGTGTCACCTGCGGCTCGCCCGCTCCGCTCAGGCTGCCCCACCATCCCATTACCTGTGGCCAGAGAGGGCTCAGCCCCAGCCCTGCTTCTGGCACCACTGAGGCATCTGCATGAAATCCCTCTTGCAAGCAGGATCCAGGCTGTCAGGCCAGCTGAACCACAACAGCTCTGCCAAACTAGCAGTGCTGAGCTGAAGCCTCTTTGGGAAGCGGTGCTAAATTTCAGCCCATTCACAAGCTTGGAGGTTCTCCCACCAACAGCTATTCTCGCTCTCCCTCTCAGCTTTCTTGGGGACTGCCCTCTGAATCCCAAATACGGCCGAGAAAACAAGCTCATCTGGGCTCTGGCTGCTAACAACTGTCGGGAGCCTACTACTTGACTTCAAAGGCCCTGAAGAGGGACATCCATCCTCGCCCAGGCAAGGCGACAGTTTCCTTTGGCACATCCGTAAGGGCTTGCGGAGCAGTGCCCCGGCAGGGTGGTCTGAGCCCTCGGCCCACGTGAACCCTGCCAGCTCCAAACAATCATCGCAGGGCTCAGTGGATTTATGCCAGCCAAGGAGCCTTTCCTTTGAACTCGACTTTCTTCGAGAAGAACATCGTAAAATGCTTTCAAGCAGGCGTGTCCAGAGCTTTGCAACTTCAAAAGCCACGTGGGCAGCCCGCCAGGAACCCAAGGGCTGTGCTTCAGTTGCATAAAAATCTATGGTAATTTCTCAAACGAAAAATAAATACTGCGAGTCAGATTCCCCTCTGCTTCTAACATCCCCGCTGGGTGCGGAGAAACTGGCTATCAAAACTCCCCAGAAATAAAAGCCATCAGCCTGTCAGCTCTGTCCTTCCTCTGCCATTTTATGGGTAGGCTGTGCCCAGGCTACTCCATCAGCCTCCACTCCGGGCACTGGGAATGTCGGAAGGAAAATTTCACCAGGGGAAGGAGCTTCATGGCTGGGAGCAAAGGAGGTGGCAGAGCCGGAGGGGGTCCTCCTCCATGGGGGATCCCACACAGAGCAGGTGAGGGTGATCAGAGCTGGGGGGTCAGCTCTCAGCAGCAAAGCCCTCACAGAGAGGAACCAGGTCGCACAGCAGCTCTGGTGGACCCCAATGCCTGCAGCAAGGAGGCAGCTTTGCCTGCTCACCTTCATGGGTCGGAGACAAGTGGCTCCTGCTCTCCCTTCCCCAAAGGTGCTCAGTGCTGGAGGGAGGGGAGCAGAGACCCAGGGAGGAGAGGTTGTGGGAGGGCCAAGGACAGGGCAGGGGGGATGATGGCTGGATTTCAGCCAGGGGGCTGATGTGTTTGAACACCAGGACGTGGTGAGGGAAACCCATCAATGCGACCTTTGTTCACTCCTTGCTTGCCCTAGCTGGCACTAACTCACTGTCAGCCGCTGAACCATGGACTGAGAGCTGAACCATGGCTCCACTGCCTTGTCCCTCAAAAACACCCTACCCGTGGCCCTTGGCTCGCCCCCTCCACAGCAGTGGTTATTGCTCCTGCAGAGCCACGCGTCCTGTCCCGTGCTGCCACGAGCCTTGTCACTATTGCAGGGACAAAGGGACATGGGGCCGGAGTGCTGCAGGTCTCCAGGGGGCCTCATCCCCAGATGGTGGAGGATAGAGAGGGCAGTGCCAGGTGAAGGGCACGTGAGCCCTCGCTGCCTGCCTCCCAGTCCTGCCAGCCCTTTCCATCTGTGCACGGCAGAGCCGCAACACTGCCCTTTGCAGGCTCCAGTACCTTGATACTGGTCTCTTTGGAGAGTCCGGTTTCGTACTGAGGGCAGACCCGCAAGGTGACAGAGCCCAGCTTCTTCCCTCGGTCGGCCAAGCACCCAGGCTGCTCTGGCTGCTCCTGGAAGCTGTGAGTCCACTCGGCCGAGTGTGTCTGGAAGACGGGCTCAGAACCCTGCCCGCCCTGGCCATGCTCAGGGCTGGGTGCCGAGCCAGTCCCCAGCCTGAGCTGGCCGCAGTGCCCTGTGGTCCTGCTCTCTGTCGGGGAGCTGTCGACGGAGCCAGGGCAGGACTTTCTGGCCACCTGGCAGAGCGGTTTGGGGAAGTCCAGGCTGCTGGTTCGAACGCAGTATGCCTGCCTCTTCTCTGTGATGCGCAGCAGCTCGATCTGTTGGCTGGGCAGGACAAAGTCACTGTCATAGAGCTCAGGGGGCAGCTGAGGCTCCTCTGGTGGCGGTGGCGGTGGGGTCTTTAGCTCATGGGTCTGCAGGACATCCGGGGCACTGTCCCGGAGGGTGTGGGCGACTCTCCTGCTGCAGCACTCGAGCCCCGAGGAGGAGTACACCAGGTCAAGCTCCTTTGGGCTCTGTGCCCTGCTGGAGTCGTAGTCGCTGTCGGTAGCCAGGAACACCTCCGAGGAGCCCTCCTCGTCTGACAGCCCATGCGAGTCTGTGAGGGGCATAAGAGAAGCAAAGAGGGGTTCAGCCTTGCTGTTGGCAACCCCAGCTGAGGGTTCGCACCAGACGGCGTCCAAGGAAGCCCCCGAGCGTTTACCCCCTTGACATGCACCCGTGCTGCACTCGCCAAGGCACAGGCAGAGCAGGTCCTGCCCCAACCGAGATCGACTGCCCTGCCCATACTCCCGACGCCAGCCCTGCCTACACCCCCATGGTGCAGCCACCCAGAGCAGCCCTCCCATTCCCCCCGAGTATGGCCAGCCCCCTGAGCCCACCAGGCAGGAGCTTTACAAAGCTGGGTCCTTACCGGAGTTGAGCTTACGGCTGGTCTCCGGCGAGGGTGCTGGGGAGGGAAGGTAGTCGAGGTGGGACGAGGTGGACTGGGTTTTCTCCTTCATTGCACTGCCAGCCTCGCTGAGGAAGCCGCTGAGAGACACCCCGCAGGAGGGCTGCTTGTACCGGGCGTGTTGCAGGGCATCCATAATCCAACGCATCTCGCGCCAGATCTCCTCCATTTGCTGCCAAAATAGGAAATGAAGGATTCCTTTCAAAAAGCAAACAACAGCAACAAAAAAGAACCACAACAAAACATAGGCTCTCCTCACACACCTTTTCCAAGAGGTGAAAGCTTCGGGGGAATCCCCAAGTCAGGAAATCCCAAGAAAGTGCTCTTGGGTGGGAAGATGCTGCTTCGACCACCAGCAGCTGCTGGTTCAGCAGGACCTAACTGCTGCAGGCAGGGGTGCTGGGAAAGGGGGTAGCATGGGGTGCTCTTTCGCACATCCATCCCAAAATGCACTTCCAGGCCCTTTTCTAGCAAGGTGTGGACCTGCAGAACAGGAGCCTCCAGCTCTCTAGTCAGGATTTTTTACATTATCATTGCAGTAAGAATTTGCTAGACGAAGCTCTGCCTGCTGCTGCCCGTCTGCCATGTCAAAGAAACCCCATGGGGTCACAGCTGGGAACACCAGTGAACAGCCCTGGTGAGGACGCTCCTGCAGCTCGTCCAGGGCATGACTGTCCGGGCCACGTCCCATGGGCACTGTTGACCGTGGCTCCCTCCCAGTGTACTCCCGCTCTGTCCCTCCCAGTGTACTCCCACTCCGTGTACCTGGATGTAGTCCTGAACCTGCTGGTGCCTCTGCTTTGCGGTGGAGAGCTCGGCATCAGAGAAGGCCTCCCTGAGGCTCTGCTGAGAGAGGAGCGACTCCAGCTCCAGGAGGGCAGACACTTGGCAGTACTGGGTGATGAACTCCCGGTCATATGTGAAGAAGTGGACTGGCAAGGGAATGAAAAGTATCAGGTCCCTTGCTGTGGATGCCCTGTGGGCTCCTCTGCACACATCTAATGCAGGGAGGAGGCAACACTCTAGCCCACCTGGAGAGCCCTCAGCATCCCCTCCATCCCTCCTCTCCTGGGGGAAGTGAAGGAGCTCCAGCCCTCCTCACTGCCTGTCCCAGCTCTTGGGAGGTCTCAGAGGACAAGGAGACCAGCAAGGTTGATTTTGGCACTCTCTCTCCTCACCTAGCTCAAAGATCTGTAGTGGCAGCGTGAGGAAGCCGGAGCGAGGGGTGTAGGGGTTGTTCTGGCCCGGAGCAGTGCAGACGTCATCTGACGGAGGCAGCAGCAGCAGGAAGGAGACCTGGCCCCCAAAGTCCAGCACCTCTTGGCTGTACAGACGGAAATCTTTGGCCTGGAAGAAGACACTGCAGGTAACAGCAGGTAACAGCTGCAAACATCAGCTGGTGGGCCCTCCACTGAGTCTTCATCTGCAGAGGAGTCCTCACGGACCACCCACAGACAGGGGACACTGCTGTTTCAGTACATAGCCAGAGGTTCCTTGCTTCTGGCATAATCTGTGCACACTTCTTTCTCTCTTACTTCTCCTAAAAGTCTTTAAACTACTGGTCAAAGTCAATACAACAGGGTCTCAGAGAAGTGCCACCAGCCATGGTCTCAGCCCTGCTCGGAGAGGTGCCCTCACAGCTGCCCGGCCAGAAGCACATGCCTGGCACTGGGGCTGGTGGTCACCTTCCCAGTGAATACTCAGCATGGTGGAGGAGGGATTTCTCCCCGTGCAGTCTGGTCCAGGAGGCTGCAGCTCCATCCGGCTGGTCATGCACCATCCTGCTTTGGAGGGGCAGAGCTGGGCTGGTCTCATGCTGTAAGGGCTGAGTCCAGGACCAAATCACATGGCAGGAAATAATGCAAACCCAGATTCACCATCCCTGCTTCGGAGGTACACATGAGGGTAAGACAAACAGCTCCTGTGGACACTGTCCTTGGGCAGGCAGATGCTTCAGATGCTGGTTGTCCACCACTTGCCTTCTATTTGCAAGGGACTAAAATCTGATCGATGCTTCAGGGCCGCAAAGAGGGACCAGGGGCACTGGGACCCTGCCTGCTGTGGTGACCAGCACGGTGCTGCATGGCTCCTTCCCCTCCCTCCTCCCCAGACCTTGGCACTTGACTGTACCTCTCGCAATGGGATGTTGACCAGGGTCATCAGCTCCTTGATGGCCACTTGGAGCTCCTGAAACAAGTCGTTCTGGGAAGTCTCAGCCTCTGGCTCTGCAGAAATGGGCTCCTCCATGCTGGCCATCTTCTGCAGCCATTCCCACTCCTCCCTGGAGAAGGGAGAGACAGACATGTGCAGGAGGGAGCAGCTCAGGGTGGTCCTGAACGTGCAATTGCTATGAGAGCTGTGTTTGCTTGGCTGTTCCTCCCCAGATGGTGCAGCACCCCAAGGGATATGGGAATTGTGGTGGTGGAGGGGGACCGAGTTCGCTGCAGCTCCAAGTTGCCCTGCATGGCAGGCAGTGGGGCTGAGAGGCAATGTTATGCTGCTGCCAGGAGCCTGAGAGCAGAAGCAGGAGGTGATGGGTGCTCTCAGGCTGGATGGGACAGAGGAGCCTGGCTGCCCCCGGTGAGTTGCCCTGCAAGTCCCACCTGGAGATGTTGGGGTTGGAGCGAATCTTGACATGGCACAGGATGTTGGGGAGCCGCTCCGGCACCAGCACTCGGATCTGGTCCACGGCGCTGCAGAGCTTCAAGTAGCCCAGGTAGAGGCCCGGGGAGAGGGCACGGCTGCTCCACTGGTGGTAAGCCAACTTGTCCTGAGGAGAAAGGCACTGCTGGATTGAGCAAGCCCTCACAGCAGGGCTTTCTCCTGCCCTCATGCCGGCTCCCGCAGCACACCCAGCCCAGCCAGCAGATGGGAAGCGGCAGAGCAGGTACAATCTGGTGCTGCTGGGATGAATCTGGCACCAGCCTGATGCCTCCCCTCAAAGCAACAAGGTTTTTGCATGCTAGTTGGACTCTGCTCCCCCTCTGCCTGCAGCCAGGACCAAACCCTCGGTTGCCCGGGCTCTGCCATGGCCTTTCCAGCCTGAAGATGAGCAGGGAGTGCTTGGTGGTCCCACAAAGGAGCTCACTGCAATCTCCTGCCACGACGGCACTGGCACAGCACCTGGACAGAGATTAGCAGTGTGTCCAGAGCGGTGGGCTCCTCTGGGGAAGACACGGACTTGCGGCTGGTCTGCAGCTTGCAGATGGGAACCCAGCGGACGCTCTCGAAGGTCTGGTTGGTCTTCACCTCCTTCAGGGTGACGATGAGGATGTTGCCCTGCTTGTCTTTGACAGGCTCGAAGAAGACCTGACCCAGGTCCTGGATACCCAGCAGCCCCTGTGAGATGCAATGGGAGGGCAGGAGAAACCAGCAGGTCAGGGGACATCCTCGAGGCACAGTGCTCTGTGGGTCTGGGCAGCCAGGATGTGACTGGGGGTCTCTCCTCTGCGTGCTGGAAACCAGCCTGCCCAGCAAAACACCCCACTGGTAGCCCCCCCTCCCTCTGCACAAGATTGCCATGAAGCCTGACACCCCATCGCTCCATGACCGGGGTCCTGCCAGGGAGAACAAGGCAGGGGCAGCCGGTCCTGCTGCTGACCGAGCTGTGGGCAGGACTGGCAGAGCCTGTGGTTTTCCTGACTGTGGCACATGCTGCTCCCAAGGGAGCCTGGCCCACAATGCCCCCCAAAAAGCACTCGCTCCCTGCCAGGCCCACCCTCACCTGCATTTGCGAGATGGCCAGCAGCATCTTGAAGCGTGTCTGTAGGATGCAGGAACAGGACGACTGGGAAACAGTGACACACTGCCGCAGCCACAGGATCTCATGCCACATGCACGACACCTGCAGCACATGAAAGGGCTGTCACCACTGGCCATCGCTGCCTGCGTCTGGTTCACACAAAGGTGTTTTGGGGAAATCCATTTGCCTTTGTTTGAGCTGGGTTAGGAACGTGCACCTGCACATATCACCTCACCAGGGGTGCGACTTCCTATGCCACAGGCACCCCGAGATGCCTCCAGAGCCTGAGCCCAAGGGAAGCACCATGCCATGTTCACTCAGATCCGTCTTCATCTAGGACTGAGACCTTCTTAAGTCTGAGTAGAAGATAGCCAAGAGAGGGAGGGAGAAGATAGTGCTTCTCCCTCAGTAGATAAGGACCATCCAGCAAAAGATTTTGGCCCTGAGCTGCCCACCTGCCCTTTCACTAAGCCTACTGAGAGCAGAGGACCAGGCAGCAGCACCCTGTATGTCCTGCCCTGTACAACAGAGGCAGAGCTGCGTGGCAGGATGCTGCGGTGAAGCAGTTAAATGGCTGAGAAGCCGCTGGCATCCCTGTGGAGAGGCAGCGCCCACCTGTCGCGGCACGCAGCCTGCCCAGCGCAGCACTGGTCCATCGCCCACCCGTCGTGGCATGCAGCCTGCCCAGCATGGCGCCGGTCCATCGCCCACCTTTGGGCTTCCAGGGGCTGGGGTGGAAATGCTGTTCCCTGGTGGTTTCTTGGTCCATGATGAACACCGGAGAACAGCAAACCTGCACCCGGTGCAGAGGGGGAGCTGCTGCACAGCCGAAGGCAGCGGCGGTGCATGATATCCACTTGGCTCACCCTGGCACTCCTGGGCTGCAACCGACTCTCGGCATCACTCTGCCCCACAGAATGCGGGAGGGCAGAGCCACAGCGGAGGCAATGACAGGAAGCCTAGGAGCCGCCAGATGTTGTGTTGTCTGGTGCGAGTAGCTGGAGTAGCTTGTGCTCACTTTGTGCACATGGGGTGTCCCTTGACGCTGCTCCCAGCCTCCAATCAGACCCAGCCAGCCCCGGAGAAGACCCCACAGTGCCCCACACACGTTGGGCACAGGTACTCTGCAGATCGTGGTGGCCATCATCTCAGCAGCATCCGGGGTGGTGGCCAGGCAGACAGAGATGTGTCAGGAGACACACTGCTGCCGTGCCCCAGTGCACAGCACAGAGTCCTTGGGCCACCCACCTTGGTGAACCAGAGAAAATCCTGCATGAGCAGGCAGGAGTAGGTATCATCAATCTCCACCACGGGTATCTGGTCTTCATGGGTCACCAGGATGTTGTCATCCTTGTAGAAGATGGCTGTCAGGTAGAGGCCCCTGCATGGGAGGGAAGACAGACTTCAGTGTCAGGCTGCCAGCTTCATTTCCCAAAGGGTCTCTCTCCCAAGGGCAGAGGAGGTGCCCTGCCCCAGGTCTCAGCTCCTCTCCAACAGCCTGTGGCAGAAGAGGCACACAGCCAGTACAGGAGCAGGAACAGGAACCTAATGTTGCCAGCAAGGCGAGCCTGGCCAATGCCACAGCTGATGCCATGGCTTGATGCCCTGGCCAGCACAAGGGAGAGTGATGGGGTCAGGCCTGTGCAGGAGACATGCTGGAGTGCCTGGAGGCCAAGTGTGAAGGTGGGTGGTGGCGTCTAGAGGAGGGTGGGGTGTTGGGTGATCCTGAGAGATGGTGCAGGGATCTGGGTACGGGCACAGCTTGGCCAGTCCAAATGGATACACCAAGGGGAAATGTTTGATTTCTGGACAATGGGACTCATCTCCACTAACACCACCAGCTCGCTCCAGGCAAGGACCCATCTCTGAGCACCCCCCAGTCCCTGGCTTGTGCACGCAGCTCTTGGCCGTGCCCAGGATGGGCAGCCCTATGTCCCCACCAGGAGACAGGCTCTCTACCACCCCTACACATCAGCCTCTCACCGCTTCAGTGTCTTGAGAAACTTGCTGCCAGGGTGGAAGAGGTGCTTGAGGCTCTTGGAGACTGAGTGCTTCCTGCTCTGGGGCTGGTTCTTGCAGGGCTCTGGGGAGCAGAGAGCAGAGGATGCTGCAGCAGGAGACAACGGGCTGTGCCGGCAGCCCATGGCATGGCATGCCAATGTGGTGGGAAGGCTCTGCCAAGGTCTCCACTTGCCTGAGCTGTCTCCCTGCTATGCTCATCCATGGGACAGACCTACTCCTGGTGTCACCCCAGCTCCCCAGACCACGTCACAACTGTGGAGGGCCTGGCTGGATCCCCCAGCCCAGCCTCCCCGCAGCGCCATGCCATGCACTCACCGTGGCAAATGCAGTGCTGGTGGACAGTCTTCACCTGGCCCAGCAGATGGTCCAGAGCTTCAGCTTGTCCCCTTCGTCTTGGAGCCCGGCCATCGTACTCCCGCCAGTCTGTGGGGCACAGACCAGCATCATCCCAAGCAGCTGGCCAATCACCCCCAGCACCTACCCTTCAGCCTGGGAGAAAGAGGGCTTCCTGTCCCCTCCTCCCCATGGCAGGTCACCTCCTGGCACCCCACCTATGTGTCCCACAGGCATGGCATGGCACAGCAGCAGTCATGGGTGCTGGGCACCTCTGGGTGAGCTGGGCTTTGGGAGATACCCAGTTTCACGCTCCTCTTCCCAGGAGCGCTCTGGCTCTGCACAGCACCCCATGGCCACCAGCCACCGCACAGCAAGGCAAGGACATGGCAGAGGGAAAGAACAAGGTCCTGTCTGTTGCTGCTGCTCTTCACCAGCCTTAAAAAATAAAATTCTTTCCAGTGTCTTCCTCCAGGTCTTCCCCGGAGCTGCAGCTTTCTCCAGGCGAGTGCCAAGAGCTGGGCTCACCTCAGCAAACACATAAATAAGCTCTCCTGCCAGCTCTACCTGTTGTGAGACGGCAGCAAGACCAGGAGCGGGGCTGGGGACCCACTGGTGCTTCTATGTTATCTTTACATTAATTGCTTTAAACACCCCCTGTGTCCTGCCTGCTGCTGTTTTCCATGGAAAGTTCAGCTCTGTTAACTTTGGCTGGTGCTCACCACTATTTTTAGGAGCTTTAAAAACACCCAGGGAGGTGCCTGACTATATTCTGCTGGGCCAGGGAGGGATCTTCACTGAAGGGAAAAATATTAATGGAGATAAAAATAAGTAAAACCCACTCATGTCTGATTCACTTCAGCCATACTCTGTATTGATGCTGCGTGGATCTTGGTCATGGGGAATGTGATCCGTGTGGGATGGCAAAGAGGCTTTAAAGTGGGTGCAAACATGACCGACACCTGCTGCCAGGACAGGGTAAAGCCAGGGCAATGCAGCACATGGGTAGGCTCACTCTATGCATTTATGTACATGCAAATGTATTTTTGCACCTTTCCATACCGGTGCTATAGTGCTTGTGTATCTACAGCTAGGGCTGCGCATGGCGCCTGCACATCTCTGGCCCCATCTCTGTTCATGTGCTGTCAGACCTGCACCTCGACACATACACACAGTGCATTCGCTGCTCACATGCAGCAGCATGCCTGGTCCCTCGCTGCCTGCAAGCGCGGTGGCAGGGACTGTGCACCCACCGCCCTGGCTGACTGCTCGTTGGGATGGGCTCAGCCTCCCCAGGTGCGCATGGCTCCTTACACATCCGATGGCACTGGTCCTGCGGGACCACCATGCAGCGGAGACCCGTCTTGGGACCGGTGGCGAGGGGCAGAGGCCACCTTGGAGCCTGCTCAGCCCTGAACTTCACCCTTTGGGGCTGCTCCTTCCAGTTCAGTCCTCCTGGCCTGTCTCCCCCAGCACCCTGGGGTGCCTTGTGTGAAATTGGTTGGCTTTTTCCCCCCGTTTCCCCTGATGCCAGTGTGGGGAGGTGAGTGCTGACAGCCCAGAGCTGCTCTCTGGTGGGGCTCATGACCCCCATCCCAGCTTGGTGCCAGGGAACGCAGGTCCCCAGGGCGGGGCTGGATGGGCATGCAGTGGCACAGGGAGGGCTCCAGGCCTGCTGCCACCCAGGACAGCTCCAAGCCCTGGGGCCCATCTCCAGGGGCTCAGCTGGGGCATCCCACCATGTCTCCCCTCAGCATGTGCCAATGGTGGTTTTGCACAAGCTTGGCCACTTTGGGGCAGATGTCATTGAGGCGGTAAGTACTGACCCCTCCCACAAGCTGCCTTGTGCTAAATTACAAACCTCTGCTAAAAAACCCAGAGGTGTTTTTCCTTCCTTTAACTGAGAAAGCAAAATATCCTCTCTCCTAGCTTCCTCCTTAGGATGAGCTGATCCAGGTGGCCTAAAATGGCTCAGCCTTTACGAGGCAGCCAGGAGAATTTCAGATTGAAAAATTAATATTTGGCAAAGCTCCTATTGGCTGGAGGCAGCATCCCGGATCCCTGGGCACAGCCTCCCTGCTCGGCCCAAGACTCCATATGCTGCCTCTGCTCTCGGGTCCACCAGACCCCATCCCAGCAGTGAGAGGGACCCCCGATGGCACAGGGAGCTGCCCCCTTCCCCCCTCCATCCCGCAGCCGGTGCCCGCTCCCATGGGCATTCCCAGTAGTACTTACTGGAAGGGATGGCGAAAGGGGGCACAGAAGCTTGCGGGGGACCCCAGCCCTTCATATTGTAGGCGGACACCTGGACGTAGTAAGCCGTGCCCTGCAAGAAGGGAAGCCACACTCAGCACACTGGCACCTCTCCTGCCTTGGCGTGCGAGGGAAGGAGGATCCCCCCCATAGCCCAGTACACCATGAGAAGTACTAATATGGGAGCCTGCACCCCAGGTCACCATCTCTGACCTCCCCCAGCTGCACAAAGCTCTTGTTATCAGACACTAGAGAATCCCCACAGCCTGGGTGGCTGGTTTAGGGGGGAGGCAGAGGAAAGATGGGACATTGCGAATGCCCCTTGCCAGGAGATGTTCCAGTCCCAAAGACATGGGGCTTCCACAGCCTGGAGGGTCAGGGTGCTGCCTTCCCGCTGGGATGTGCAAGGATCTGGCCCCTGGAGAGAGGGAGCTGGCCCAATGCTGTCGAGGGCTTGTGGCATGGCGACAGTGATTAAAGGCCTCTGATTAAAGCTCAGTCAAGCTGCCAGATGTTGCAAGGCCTCCAGGCACTCATGAAGGCGAACAGGAGCCTGCGAAGCAGTTCTGAAAGCATGATTGATGGGCTCGAGCCAGCTCCTTGCAGCAGCGCTGCTCCAGGCTCCACTCAAGCGCTGTCCTGCTGCGCACCAGGGCAGCTGTCCCACCCGACAGCAGCTCCGGCGCTCTGGCACCGCTGCCTTGGCTAAGCCCCTCTAACTGCATCGAGGGCTTTCCCCGCTCCTTGAGCTGGTTGTCCCTGCTTGCCTGCCTGCCCTGGAGCTTCGGTGCTGCACCTCCCTGGTAAGGGCAACCCCATCCATCCTAGCATCTCCCCGTGTTCCCATCCCAAGCTCCATCCTGCCACAGTCCCCATCCTGCCGCGGTCCCCATCCCGCTGCATCTCCCCCCACCAGTCCAATGCGTGCCAGGGACAGGATGGCAGCCTCCGGGGAGGGGACAGCTGACAGGCAGCATGGCCCCTGTGGTTCTCAGGGAGATAAAACAGCAGGGAGCCCCAGCCCCAACCAGCCCGTGACCTTGCTGAGCTCCCAGAGATGGAGACGGGGCTGGTCCCCCCTCTCCAATGAGCGACGGGGCTGGTGCAGGGGGTCGATCTGTGCAGGTGGCAGAGGAATGAGCCACTGATTTATTGCCCAGGAGGAACACGGATGGAGATGGGAGCAGGGTGGGGGACGGAGGATAAATCAGGCACTCCGTGAATGGGCCTATTCTGCCTTTCACTTGAGAGTCACCAGGCACCCCATGCAGGGGGTTTCACCATTGCTAGGGCGGCCACGGCTGTGCAGGGACAGACAGATGCCTTTTCTGGACCCATGCTCTTAGCTCTGCCCACGGGCTGTGCTGAACACCACTGTGGCACAATCCTATTCCCCCTCCTCAAAATGATCCCCATCCCCTCCCTGCATTGGCTGCAGGGAATGATCCCATGGGCTGCACCATGGCCAGTGGCTTTTCCTGGCTGTGGGCTCTCCCTCCACAGCCCGGACCCCCGTGGAGCACCCCAAGAGCTCACCGACACCAGCCCTCGGATGGTGAAGTGCAGGTTCTTCAGCTTGTCAATCACAGCCTCCCCCAGCGGTGGCGAGAAGGTGGGGGAGCAGCTCCACTCCACTGAAAGGAGAGAGACCCCAAGGTGCCATGGGGCCCTGGAGCAGGGACAGGCTACCAGGGCTGGCTGCAGCGTGTCGGGGCCAGCAGCTGCAAGAGGGACCACAGGCAGCACGGGAGCTGGAGGCAGCAGAGTGAAGGCAGGGGAGAGGGGGAGCCACAGCAGGGGGGATGGCATGGGGAGCTGTGGTCCTCCTCACTGAGCCACATCAGACAGGATCAGCACCCTCAAACGATGGGTCAGGAGCTGGGGATGGAGCAAATTGTCCCAGAAGCCAAAAATATCTGGTTTAAGTGGGTGAGGGGCACAGGAGCATCAGGACAGCAAAGCCCCCCCGGTGTGCAGGATGAGGGGGTGGCAAACAAGTGGCACCCTGAGTTTTGCCTTGGTGCAAGACAGTGGTTTGGTCCAGCTCAAACTGTTTGGGTGATGGCTGGGCTGTCTAGCAGCATGCAGCCCTGGCTCCTCCTGTGCTCAAGCACAAAGGTGGCTTGACAGGGGCTTGGCAGCACTGCCCACGCCCCCAGCATGCTGGTGTGGAGTGCACAGGGTAAGCGCCCCAGCATGCCCAGCTGGCACACTCAAGGCACCTGCCATGGCTGCGTGTCCCCTGCACTACTGTGGGGACCCCGGTCCTTACCTTTGTACTTGGTGACAACGGCTGAGTTGATGCTCAGGGGCTCCCAGAAGGTCACCTGCACTGAGGAGCTGCTGGCCACGGAGAGGTGGACGTTGGTAGGGGCATCCGGCACTCCTGGGGACAGAGAATGCAGGGATCACTACAGTGAGGAAGGTCATGCTGAATCCCTCAGTGTCTCTCCTGGGCCTCCTGTGCCCAGGGACACATTCTTGGAGCGTTCACCCCCCATGCACCCATACAGTGAGCCCTGGCTGCAGGGTGTGGGGATCCTCTGACAGGTGCTGGTGCAGCCCCGTGCCTGGACGCACAGCCCTGCTCCTTCAGTGCAGGGGCTGCCCCCCACACCCCCCAAGCTCTCCTGTGGGCACTCACGGGCATGCTCAAACCCTGCCTTCATGCGCTTGTAAAGCCGGTATCGCCACTCCCAGGCCTTGAGCTGCTTCTCCTTCTCGGAGCAGTCGGCGTTGGGCGCCTCGTTCACCACCTGCGCTGTCAGCTCATTGACACGCTGCTCTGCTTCCCGCACCAGCGTGGAGAGGTGCAGCGAGCGGCTCTCCAGGCTCACGACTGTGGGGTGGGTGGGCAAGGCCACAGGTCCCAGGAGGGGAGCCAGGAGGAGGAAAAAGAAGGTGGTTAAGGCAAGCCCAGGCTCTGCTGGCACCAAGTCCCCACCCTGAGAGCACATCCTGCCCTCCGTGTCCCACTCCTGGGCTCCACTCGAGTGCATGGCTCCACTCAAGCCCCCACTACAGCCTGCACCAGTTTCCCAGAGCCCAGTGACCACCTCCCCACCCGGACCCTGCTGCCTGGGGTGCCCTGCTCCACCGGGTTGGAGATCCAGGTGACAGGCATGGCACAGCTCCTCCACACCAACTCACAGTGCGGGCTCTCCTTTGCTCCCGCCTGCAGCAGGGCCCTGGCGATGGGAGCATTGTTGGTCATGACGGCAATGTCCAGGGGCAATAGCCCCTCACTGTTGGGCGTGTTGAGGTCCAGCTCCTCAGGGCTGTACTGCTTCAGCAGCTCCTGGACCCTGTCTAGGTCCTGCAGCTCCACGGCCTCGAAAAGGACAGCATTGCTCTGGAACTGGGTGGAAGGAGAAACGCAGGTCGGCTGAGCACAGTTCTCCTCCACCCCACCAAACACCCTAGCCCCTCACCAGCACCCCACAAACCCAAGCAGGGTGGGCTGCCCTGGTTCCAGGGGCTCAGGAGCATCAGCTCTTTGCAGACACAACCAGATGATGCTGAACAAACACTCAGATCAGCTCCAGCTGAACTTGCTCCAAGGCAGCTTCACTTAACACACTCGGGCTTCCAGCCAGGTGACAGCATCGCCCACACATAGACCCTCCATCCCTGTCTTCCTGGCCACAGCAGCACTGGATGGAGCCAGTGGGCACTAACCAGGTAGGACTTGCGGAGCTTCTCCTTCTCGCCCCGTCCTGCCAGGCTGCCCTCGTCGAAGGACGTATAGTTGACGCGGAATTTCCCCGACAGGTTTCGGTAGAGCCTCTTGGCCGCGTTTGGCGAGGAAGGGCCTGGCGGCTTCCTGGCCTGTGCCAGCTGCAGGTCCCGCATCTGCTGCGTCATTTTAGGGGAGGATGACCTGGGAAAGGGCAAGGAGATGTGGGTAAATGAGGCATGGAGGACGTGCCAGAAAGGCAGAGGCACATCTGCAGCGTCGGGACTGAGGCATGACCCATGAGAGCCAGAGCAGTGCCGGGGCAGCACCGATGCGAGCGGCTGCGAGGCAGCTGCCAGTGCCAGCAATGCCCTCATCCATCTGTTATCAGCTGAGGCAAGTCCATTCCTCCTCCCCGTCACTGCTGCTGGCCCTGCGGGGGTCCCGAGGGGCTCATATGAACCCTGCGGGTGAGACATTTCCTTCCAGACCCAAGGTCTGGCCCCACACTGCCCTTGAGCTGGGATGCCCCAAGCAAGCTCAGGCTGCTCAGTTCTGCAACCGGTCCCCATCCATCACACCAGGGAAATCCTTACTCCCAGTCTCCACCATCCAGCTCCTACAGAGATGGGCTGCCCCATCCAGGGCTGCCCAGACCCCCTCGGCAGTGGGGGCTGTGGGAACCAACAGCTCCCCAGCCCCGTGCTGGATGAGTGCTGCCCACCACGCAGTTGGCTTGGGACAGCCTCGTGCACCCTCTCCACATCCATCCTTCTAGCAGGAACCTGCCTCCTGTGCTTATCACCATCCCTCAGCCCTCTTTGGTATGTGACTTTCCTCAGGGTCTTTATTCCAGCAAAGGACACCCTCTGAAAGTGAAGCGAGAGCAGGGAATGGACAAAAGGCCATTTCTAACAGCACCGAGACAATACCAGGTCCCGATGGGGACCAGTGACCTCCAGTCTCCTGCTCACCACCAGACCCAGGCTCCACAGCTGCTCTTCATCTTCTCCATCCACATTGATTAAGCTACGAAATCTTTTCTTCACTCTCACTTCAAAATCACACAAGATTTTGATTTCTACTTTGAATAGCCACAATAAACATGTAAAAGTCACTAGGAAAGCTGCCATCTTTTCTTGGCTTCCCAGAGGGGGAGCTGCCCCTCTCCCTGAAGCCATGACACTCAAGTCTCCACCAAGACCTCATCCCCACCAGCCCCCAGCTTCAGTGCGAGCATGGCCTTGCTGTTGTGTGGGGCTTTTGCCCATGAGTCATCCCTTACAGCACTGAGGGTTTTCACTGGTGTCAAACATTTGATCCCCTTCTTGCCATAGCCCGTGGCACAGTTCCCAGACAAGGACCATCAGGTCTAAAGAGTATTTAGCACAACTATGCTTAACACAGTTTCTCTCAGTTTTGACCTCATACCCCTGTGTATAAGGTCAAATATTTAGGGGCAAGGTCTTCCCCATATCACTTTATTGGTTAAATATCAAGCAAGGGGTAAGCGTGATAAAAAGCATGACAGTTGTCTAGAAGGTCATGACAAAATGCTACCGTGAAGCTGTGCCTGTGATGATGATGTTTATAAAGCCATCATCAGGAGGCAGGATATTAATAACGACCTCGCTACGTGCATCGTCCTGATTTCAGATTAGGCACAGTGGGCTGCAGAAGTCCTTTAATGATTTTACCTTTTATTACTGTGATATTTAAAAGATGAAAATGATGGGGTGGTTGGCTCCTGCCAATCACTCATCTCACTGGCTTCAGCCTACGGATTTAGAGGTCTCAAATGTGGCCCAAGCCGCAGTGTCGAGTTGCTGCCCTGGATACCTCCACGGATGGGCTTTATCTGAATGTAGGGCCTTACAGACCAGACAGACAGACAGCGAACTCCAACCATGTGAGCTTCAGGTGGCAAGATACCCCTAAGCAACCATGCAGAGATGGTTGGTGAGATCTGCACAGCAGGGTCCTGTTCATTCTGGTGGGGAGGAAGGAGAGCAGCTCTCCACCAGGAGGGCATCACTACATGGGGAGAGACCTTCACAACACAGGGAAGTGCTGGAGAACCAGCCCTGGGCTCACCCTGGGACCTACCCAGCTCTGGACGCAGAGTCCTCAGCTTATGGCCATGCCAGCCTGAGCACATCATGTTTCTTCATGGACATGGAGCAGCTCCTGACATGGCCAGTCCTGAAGACTCCTCATGCCAAGGGGATCCACACAGGGCACATACAAGCCTCTACAGCTGGCAAATAGAAGACCCCAGATATCAAAGGAGCAGAAAAGCATCACACAGTTCTGCTGCCACTGGTAGACAGAAATTCAGAGAGAAAAGCCACCTGTGCCTGTGCAGGCAGGGCACTCTGGCAGGAAGAGGCAACCAGGAAGGCAGGTCCTGACCACGGACCAAGGCCAAGAAGCAAAGTGCTATCTGACATACTTAGGAAAGAGAAATAACCGACTCGAGAGACTCTCCAGCAAAACCTTGCCTTTTCTCTTGTGTATAAGAGCTCCCTGCTGCCCAAGTCCTCCACTTTCCACCTCCAGCTGCTGCTCAGAGGTGAAGACAGCTCTTTTAGCAGGGTCGACGACAAGGTGCCCAATTCCTCTGCAGTTCCCCTTCATCCAAGGAGGCAATAATGCTCTCCCACATCAGGAAAGGAAGAACCCAAAAGTACCTCTCTGGAAGCTGGGTTAGACCCTGTTGTAACAGATCCCTGCTCCATCCATGCCTGCAAAATAAAGATTTAAAAAAGGAGTGATGCTTTGGAGCAAAAGCACTTTTTCTGCCAATTAAAATATATGGCAAATGACCCAGTACAGGCAGACTGCACAATTTGGAGGAAGTTCTCTCAGAGAGAGTAGAAACAGAGGTGACCCAGAGAAATTTCTCACTGTTTTCCCTCATCTGATTTGCTTTTAATGAGAAGTAGAGACGGAAATTATTCAGAGCTCAGGAGTGAACATCTATCTGTATTAAACCGGCTGCCCCAAAGATAAAAGTTTCCTGCCCTGTGGTTATAAGTCATCTGCACTCAGTGAAATAGTCTTGATTTATCTAGAGCTAAACTTTGTGGTGGAGCAACTGATAGCTGAAAACAACACCCACAGATGTTGTGCCCTCAAGGTATGACCAGGCAACACCAGCTCGCTCTGATGGCAAAGCCTCATCCTGTGGGGAGTGGTGGGAGGAGGTCTCGCCTCCTCTGCCTTTATAGTCTCAGTGCAGCCAAACTAAATTTATCTCAACCCCAATCAGTTCTTGTTGCTAATTATTTACCTACCTACTGCAAACACCGCAGCAGGGGATGGGTGCTTTGCCTGCCCCAGCAGTTCAGTTTTCTGGCCATGGAATGTGTTTGCAGCCATCAGGGAGGTAGCGTGGACATCAGGTCTGCAATGCCATAAATCCATGCACCAGCAAACTCCATGGAAAAGGCTGAGTTTCTGCTAAAGCATGCACTGGAGCTGGCCAGACCCATCTCATGAAACCAGTGTAATGAGGATGGATGTGCATAAGACAACTTTATTTTATCCCTCCTTCAACGAACACAAGAAAATCCACTAGCTAGTTCATAACGTTGTGGTTTCTGCATATTCTGGGTTTTAATGTTTCCAATGCTGCAGATCTTGGCCTAGTAAACAGTGTTAATAATTGTTGTAATTATATGATTTTAAGTGCATTTTATTTAAGGGCGTAGCCTCTCCGAGCCTCTAGCAGAGAACCAGTCCATGTCAGACAGGGCTGCTCTGTCCTGCTGGTGGAGCCCAGAACCCGGGCTGGCTGTAAGGAGCCCTGCTCACCCCGAGCCCAGCAGGACCCAGCGTCCTTCCCTTTAGCACCCACAGGGATGGCCCACGCTGGGCATCCGCTGCAACAGACATGCAAATCCCAGGGGGACTTTGTCCTCCCTGCTGTCACGTGCTCCCATCTCAGGGACAGGGGCTGGAGGTACCCAGACAGGCAGGCAATGACCATCCTTCCTTGAGGTCATGAGATGTGGCTGCTAGGGACCACGGCAGCCATCCCACGCCTCCTCCCACCAGCGGGAGCCCAGGCTGTGAAAAGGCTCATGTGCAAGCGATGCTGCTGCTGGTGACAATGGCCTTCCAGCCAAAAACCAAGGCTGTCTGGTCCCCGCCGCCCCCCACGCTGGCCGTGGAAGGGATTAGCTCACAGGTGCCTGCCTGTGCTGGCAGCAAGAGGGCAGACTCCAGCCCGCAGCAGCAGACATGAGCTCAGCACCATGCTCCCATCCTCGGGGTCGGCGTGGGTGGCTGTCACTTTGGAAAGCTGCTCCCCGCTGTCCGCAGCCTGATGCAGCAGAGAGAGAAGCCGTGGGGCTCCATGCACGAGAAAAAGGGAGCCCGAAGGATGGAGGATGAAAAGTGTTAATGCTTTGAAAGGATGAGAAGGCTTGGGGCATGGAGGAGGAGAAGGACTGGGTCCTTGCAGAGCTCGTTGTAGCATTGTGGCACTGTGGATGTCAGTGGTATGTTAGCACAAGCTGCCAGGGATGCTTTCCTGAACTGCAGTCCAGTTCAGTCCATAGGGTTATCCAATGAAGGAACTAGCAAAGGACAGGAAAAGCCTAAAAACCAGTTATCAGGGAGAGCCAATCCACCCCAGCCTACCTCACCCCAAACCGGGAGCTTGCATCAAGAGATCCGCTGGCAAGATGAACATACAGGCTGTTTCCAAAGAAATCTGGGAGTGAGGGGTTTTTCCTCATTTGAGCACGCTCAGCCTGACCCCGCGACCAGGGCCACGTTCACCCTTGGCACATGCAGGAAATCACACATTGTGGCCACAAACACTCAGACGCTAAATACTCCACAGCAGAATCCACTTGAGCTCCTAACACACAAAGGAGCTCCTCTCAGTTCATGGGGACACGAACCAGAAGCGCAGCATCCAGCACAAAGAGGAGCTGCTGATGAACTTGCATTTTCCACTCTTTCTGCCTGAGTATAATCAATGTTTCAGGACTGGGGAAATAGTGGGTCCAAAATGGAGCACTAGTAGGGAAGCCCTTCCAAAGGAGTCGGATTTCATAACCCACCAAAAGGCACAGTCAAAACTAGGACAAAACGCTGTGCTTAGCATCCCTGCAAGGCGTCAGGACTTATGGGAGCAGCCTGCACACCAGTTACCCATCCTGAGGTGTGCAGACCTCAAAGGTATTTAAATATTGTGTGGTGACCTGGCCATGCAAAGATGGAGCAAAACTCTTGTGCTCCATGGAAATGTATGCATGCCTGGAAAATGCACTTGCTTATTGAAACCTGGGTCCAGGAAAAGGCACCAAACCAGATCCAGGGCTTTGTTTGTTTGTTTCCGACAGATTTTCTCTTTTATCCCCACTTGGCAAACCCACTGGGTTTTGTTTTGAATGGAGCCGAAAGGAGCATGCCTCTTTTGTTTAGCAATAACAACTAACTTATATAGATCCTCCTCCTGCCAGTACATTTTTGTCTGAGCTCCAGAAGCCCAATGCTATTAGCCCAATGCTTGGAGGAGCTCAGCGTGGTGCAAGGCCAGGAGCTGCTGCACAACACCCGGGTCGGTGCAGGGTGTCCTCAAGCATCAGGCAGCGGTTTGGCAATGCTGGTATGGCTGCACGTTGTCTCTGCCATCTCCATACCAGGCAAGCCGCAGTGCATGTATGTGCTTCTTGACGAGCTCGCAACCCAAGGCAGCAGAAAGTGGACACCGTGGCCATGCAGCCCACTACATCATGGCATGGCATTGGATTTGAAAGCTGACTCCCAGCAGCTCGGTACCTGAATAAGCTGGAGGAGAAGAGCACATCCTGGGCGAGATCTGCAACATCCTGCCAGTGTTCAGTGCCCTGTACCTCTGCAGGGGAAGAAGTGGAGGATTCCCCCACAGGAGCAAAAGGGAGTCAATGTCATGCCTTGCTGTCCAGGCTGTTCCCCGAATCAGGAGGCTTTTGCATCCCTTGGGGAATGCTCATGCTGGGAGCGCAGCAGCGTGCAGTGAGGATCCCCTGGGACCAGCCCTCACTCAGCTGCTGGAGGGGCCATGGCAGCATGGAAGCATGTGGGCTGGACTCGTGATGTCCCACATCATGGGGCCAGTTGGCGAGTCAGTGGTGTCCTCCCGAGGCATGGCCATGTCCCCCGGTGCAGAACAGCAGGGAAGAGCCTGGCCACACAACTCGCCCCCACCGTACGTCGCTCATAAATCACAGGCTCTGAATCTGGGAGGGATGGAGACTTCAGGACTCCCAGAGAGGTTTGGAGCCAACCAAGTAGATCACTTGCTGACCGTCTGTGGAGGCCTCACATAAAACACCCCATTTCTGTAGGCCCAGCAGTACGTTTGGGAGAGGAAGGGAGCAAAGACGCTTGAGCAAATTCTGCTGCAACACGGTAATGCTGCTTTATTTTCTTTTTTTTTAACTAACCATCCTGATCACTGTTTTTAAGTGAGCCCAGAAGGAGCCTGTGGCTCAACCTCCATTAAAATATGACCAAAATCAGACTTTCAGTTCCTCAGTCCCGCGTGACAGTCTGCCATCACGGTCGGGACCGCTGTCGCATGCACACCATAGTCACAAAGTGGCACCGTCCTGGCTGTGCCCACACACACGCGTCCCTCCTGGGCAGCTCCTGCCCTGCCTGCATACACACCTCATGCAACTTTGCCAGGACAGCGGAGCACTTCTCCTTGGGGACAGTGCACAATGGCTGGCTCTCTAGCCAAGGCAGACGATACTGACTACCATCAGCCCATAAGCACTAGCTCTGAGCTGCTCTAAAGGGAGCACCGGCTGGCACAGCCCTTGAGAGAGGGGAAACATAAAATGCCAGAGGCTCACACAGGCTCCATCCGCAGACTTGGGTCAGGGAGGAGATGCTGGATGGGAGAAGCAACGTCCACATCAGGCCCTTGGCTCTGCACCCCGGCCCAGTTCTGCTGGCTTCACTGTTTTCATGAGCATTTACCCCAGCAGAGCTCCTGGCCCGCCCTACCCGGCAGCTCACACCTAGAAAATCTGCTTTTCTGCTTTTGTGCTACCAAATTTCTGTGGGGATTGAGCTAAGTGGGTATGTGCATTACAGACCAAGTCCTTGCCTGGAGGGGTTCAGCAGCCACTGCTTGGGGTGCAGCATCCCCCTGTCACCAGCACTGCTTGTCCCTGGGGCACCAGTGCCAAAAGCCCCCAATGCCTCCCCACCAGCATGGGCACTGGGGATGGCAGATCTGCCATTGGGAGCTGTGCTCTGCCCTGGGGTCCCACCTCCCAGCCAGGGTAAACCCTCTTCACTGTGCTCCCCACAATGCCAGCCTTCAGTTGCTGCTTGACATTAAGTATCTGAGCAAGGAAGTCTTGGGTAAATGTTCTTGCTATGGGAACACACAGTGCTGAGTCTCTTTAATTACATTGTTTTTGTTTGGCTTTTTTTATTAGTTGTGCTGTGGCTTCCCCTCCCTGACAGGCAAGCAAAGCGCACGCTAAATATGGCCGGGTTTAAAGTCCGCCGTGAAACCCGAACCGCGGCACCAGACTGGCTGGACTCGGTGCAAGCCAGGGTTACGTGGGACACACATTCCAGCTGCTGCGGTCCTGCTCTGGGCCTCTCCGCCCCCCATCCTGCTCAAACACCCAACATCGAAGCAGCTCAGAGCACAACCACCACACTCCCAAAACACCTATGCATCCTCCTCTTCCTTGCCCCACTAAATCCTGCTGGGATCACAGCCTAACCCTTTACGGACCCCAAGCTGCCCAGTCTCCATCATACCCATCACTTCCACACTGGTCCCCATCCCAAAGCGCCCTGCCCCACACCTGCTCAGCCCACCTCCGGGCTGCCCCTCAGGGCCGAAGAGCCCTCTTCCCACTGGCCACGCTGCTTTCATCTTCCTTTGCCCCCCTTGTTATTTTAAAGGCATTCCAGAGGATGCTGTCAGGCTTGGATGTGGTTTGGTTGGGTTGTTTGTTTTCGTACTGGAGGTTTTACGATCGCATTGGGAATGAGCTCTAATTGAGCTGCAATTCAAATTGCAGTCCATGGGTATTTGTTTCATTTTTGGAAGGGCTTAAACAGCAGCGCAGCTTAGGCTGGAGAATGCATTTGGTTTTAACTGGAACCTGATGGAGACAGGACTGAGCAGGACGGGCTGCCCTGAGCTGTGACCAAAGCTCATGGGGAAGCCCTGTGCGGCTGCCCTGGCGCCAGGTACCCAGGCCAGCAACAGGAAGCACCAGGTGTGACCACAGCCCTGTGACCACCTGAAAACCCTGCTGCTGCTGGGCAGGAGGCAGGCAGAGCCAGTCCTCCGGTGCCAAGAGCCAAGCGCGCAGCCCTGGGGCCTGGCTCGGTTGGGGCTTGCAGCCGCCCTGCAAACCTCTACGCCCTGCAAACCTCTGTGCCCTGCAAACACCTGTGTCCTGCAAACCCTAGCCCCCTGCAAATTCCTGCCCCCTGCAAACCCCTGTGCCCTGCAAACCACTGCCCTTCGCAAACCTCTGCACTGCTGGGTCTGTGACCTTGTGCTCGCCCAGCATCCCAGAGAGGGAGCTCAGCACCACTGCCCAGGCTGCTTGGCCCCACGGGCTGGCTGGGTGCTCCTTGCTCGAGTCGGGAGCTGCCTCCAGACCCGAGTTGCTCACAGGGACCAGGCAGCAGAAACGGACAGGACCTAAAGGTCAGCGCCCAAACTGCCCTTCACAGGATCTACGTTGGTGTCAACTTCTGCTGACCGTGCCCCATGCCGACTGCCAGAACTAGCAGTTCAGCCCCAGCACCCAAAATGTGCCCGATGCTTCTGGCACACACAACCCGCTGGACCTCTGCAGGTAGGGACAGGAGGACAGACAGATTTCCAAAGCACAGACGGACTGGCTGAGCACCTGCTCTGCATTGCAACAGCACTTCCTCCAGTCCTTCCAGGATCTCACAAGCTGGGATGCTGGAGCAGGTCAACAGCGCTCTGGAAGACACCCCCGACCTGCTGGCACCATCCTGGCTAAATCAGACTTCCGCATATTAAAAGTGGATGAGCAGTGGGGACTCACTGCCCCTCTTTCAGAAAGAAATCCTATCCCAGCTTGGCCTGCCAGGAACAAGCACTGCTCTATGCCACAGATGCATGTGTGCAAACTCTTCTCGGGGGTATCAAATGCAGAAGCTGAGTCATACGACGCCTGGTCTCAAAGATCACTGAACATACAAGGAGGGGAAAAAAAATATCTCCGTGGGGTTGCAGAGCCCCAGCTTGGACCCAACTGGAGCAGAAGTGGATGCTCAGTGTGGGTATGCTCAGCCATGCAGCCGGGGTCTGGCTGCCACGCTGGGAGAAGTGAGAAAGAATGTAAGACCACGCTCATCCAAGCTTGGTCCTGTCCCCTTGCTCAGGCCCTGACACCCACTTCTTGGAAGAGAGTGGGGAAGGCTTCTGCAGAAGCTGCTGTGGCAACTCCAGCCTGCATGGGGCCAGTGGCTGCATCTGAGCACTGTCCTGATGGGAGAAGGGGCCACGGGGACCAGGAAGGCATTGCCCCAGCTACTCTGAGGGCTGTCGCCATGTACCGCACCCCAGCGAAACACCCAGGACCCCCCAGGAGCCAGGAAGCAGCACTGACTTGTCTTCCCCCATGATGACTCAAGCGTGTGCGGGAGGAATGCTCTGCATTTCAGCATGGCCTTGCACCAGGACAACATTCTGCACGGCCTCTTCCTCACCTTGCTAAGACCCACTAGGGCTCTCCCCCCTGAGACCAGCTCCTCCACACTGCCGTGCCCTGCTCCTGGGATGGTGGGGCTCTGCAGCCCCCATGCACCCAGGCCCCCTGCTACGGTTCAAATGTTGGCTCAGCTCCTTGCTCTGCTGGAAACAGGGCTCCCGGGAGCCACATCCCCGCTGCCTGGCCCTGGAGCTGCAGCTTGCGCCAGCACGGGGGCACAGCCACATACTGTGGGGGCTGAGACCTACAGACTCACCACAGCAGTGAGAGGCAATCAATTTGAACCCAGACCTGCAGGGATGACAAACAAATCTTTACCCTCCTGCGCCACCTGGTGCCACCAGGAAGAATATGCTAGTGAGATCCAGCTTTTGTCGGAAACCACCTCTTCTCCAAAACCATGAAACTGTAGAAAATTGGCCCAAGAAAGACTTCTGGAGGTCATCTGAGCTCACTCCCCTGTTCCTGTGGCTGGTCTCCATCTCCAGCCAACTACATCCCACCTACACTTCACAGCCCTCCAGGGGACCTCCCCAGCCCTTCACCGGGATGTCCCTTCTGGTGGAAACCCCCCTCCAGTCCATCATTCTACCTAAGCCATCCAGATAGATGGGGACCAAGCTGCTCAAGTACATCAAAGCTGCACGATGGAAACCAGCACCGCTGGCTGAAGACTTCCAGAGCTGCACCCAAAGGGGTTATAAAAGGCAGGCCACAGACATTGATCTCAGCAGGGAGGAGGAGACAACGGCCAAGACACAATGGAAGAACAGACAAATGCACACACCCAGCTCCAGAGCTGCTGCCCAGCTGGTAAATGTTACTGGAGTCAGAAAATCCCTTTCCCACTGGAAGACAACCAGCAGGACCCAGCCGGCAGTGCTGGGCACACTGGCCGCTACCCACAGGGTGTCCCTGGCACTGCTAACCAAGAACAGCCACCACCCCATCGGGAATCTCCTTGGACTGCCGGTGGCACGTCCCACACTGGCTTCCCATTCAGCACAGCTTCACACCAGGATTTTCTCCCGGTTTGCTCCATGACCAGCTCCCTGCCCAGCACTCACTGGGGCCTTCTCCTCACCACATAGCCCTGCTGCTGGTGTCATACCAGCACCACCCAGCGCAATGCCAGAGGAGCTTGTTCACTACCACCCAACTACAAAAGCACTCACGTATGCCAGAGCTGACCTTCTCTCCATACATCTCCAGTGGAGTCAGGGTCCAAAGGCTGCAGTCCAAGAGGAGAAGCCAACTTTTTTTGCCATTTTGCTAGAAAACACTCCACAAGGGCTCAAGTGCTCTTGTAACGCCACTAGCTGGGGAGACCTCATCACCAGCCACAGCCAGGCCTCCTTCCAGCCAAGGTTTGCCTGCTGCCTCCATCAAACCAGAGCTTTCCCACCTCATGTGTCACTTTATTCTCCCTCTAGCTGCAGAAAGCTTTGAGATACCATCAGGTGGAGAAGCTCAAGCTGAGGATAATGGAGCCTGCGGAGGAATTGTCAGCGCCCCCAGGACAGCAAGTACAAAATATTTCCACCCTTATATAAAAGAACAATGTTAAAAATCATAGTAATCACCGGTCAAACCTCTGACCATCAGGACACGCTCATCCATCCACGCATTGATGTGACCAGTACTGCTACGCAGCAT
The DNA here is from genome assembly GCA_013401315.1 of Balaeniceps rex. NCBI lineage: Eukaryota > Metazoa > Chordata > Aves > Pelecaniformes > Balaenicipitidae > Balaeniceps > Balaeniceps rex. The sequence continues at coordinate 97,275 of VYZW01033852.1, forward strand.
GGGAGAGAGAGGGGTGCAAATGCCCTTTCCCGAGTCTCACAGGACATGGGAGCACTGGGAAATGCTCTCTCTTCTCATTGAGTGTGGCCTCAGCTTCTCCTGGTCTAGAGACAAGACACTGCCCAAGTTGACCTGAGCTCTGTTCCTTGCTCTACCACTGAGGGCAAGAGGCAGGTGATGCCCACAGCCAGTGCCTCAGTTTCCATGCACGGCAAATGTAGATAAAGACAATGTTGTCTTTTGTAACGTGCTTTGAGACTTGCTAATGAAGAGCACCAAACAACCGCTCAGGCTCCTTGCAGTCACCACTCCTGGACCTGAACTTGCGTGGGCAAGGGGGTGCCTCTAGAGATGGGAATGGGAGGTGCTCAGTGCAGCTGGAGAGCCGTGGATGCAGTGGCCAGAGTCTCTTTACAGAAGATGGGGACTTCAGCAGCTAGCCTCTGAAGAGCTCTTCCAAGCATGCACAACCATGCTTTCCAGAGGCTAACAATTTGACCAAATCTGTGTTGATTTCCACCAGGAATGCACCAACCCTGCCAAATTTCAAGTCTCTTTTGCAAAGCATGGAGGCACCAGAAGTCCTCAAACAAAGGGACAGGAGAAAAAAAAAAAGAATCTGGCAAAGCTACCATTTTTCCCCAACCTTCTGCTGAAACGGGGTCGGGGGGGAAGGAGAAAGTTCAGCCTGAGGCAGAGCAAGCACGGAAAAATTCAGCCCAAACAGTTAAAGTCTGGCAAAGGTATAAGCAAACAAACTTCCACTGGAAAGTGTTATACAGCTTTAACAACAGGCATCTGCTGGCTCCGTCTACAATCAACATGTCGTGCCCTCCTCGCCCCTTGCCCCTCACCCCTCCACAGCAGCACATGAGAATGACTTCACTGCAGCACAGAAGAGCAAGGGTGGCAGGGGCCAACGGCCGCAGGTGGCCCTGGAGATGGGAGGTGGCAGCATGGGGTGAGAGGAGACCACTCTGACCCCAGCACCTCAGAGATCTCTCAAAGCACTTGGGAGATCCCTGTTCACATGGTTACACTGAGCAGGAGCTTTGAGCCAGACCTAAACCGCTTAGGCTCCTCCATCACCAAGAGACTGGGAAACATCTCACAGAGCTGGTGGCCTCAACACACAGTGGGTGCTGCTGTCTCCTTCCTCCCCCCTGCCATCCCCTGAACAGCGAGAGTGGCAGTGGAGACACCCTCATGCTCCTGAGACACCCTGCTCATCCACTATGCTCCTCACCCTGCTTCTCCTGCCTGTGTGCTGCAAGACAGCTTCCCTGGGACCAAGATGCACATGGACCTGGAAAGCCCCTCCAGGTGCCCACTGTGTCCTGGCACATGCCGGCCTGGGCTGCCACACCTTGTCCCCTGTGTTGACATGGACTGGCTCAGGCTGCAATCACACCTTCCTATTTACTGTGCCAACAAGTCCTCAGCCCAGAGGGTTTCTCTTCCTATGTTACCCCTGATTTTTCTGGTGACAGACCAAATGATGTGGTATGAACACAGATGTGGAAGCTAGCAAGCTAGGAGCAGGACGAGGTGGGGAGGTTTAACTCTTACCTCTGTCACACACCACCTGGGTGACCTTGAGCAGGTCACTAAAGCCCTGGTGCTGCAATGGGGTGCCTACCATCCCCCCTAAGACCAGAGAGAGCAGCAGTTATGAGAGCAACGTTGCAATGTAGCCCACTGCTGGCGTTTCTTCCTGGGGTGAAGAGCAGCTGCTCAGACAGCAGATACCTCCTCTATGGCACAGCAGGAGGATGAGGTGAGCATGCTGGTGCATGAGGAAGGCAGCCCTGGGTCCTTGTGCAATACAGCATCCTGTTCCTGACCTGCTTGCATCGTCAGGAAAGAAAACAGCCAAAGAAACTTCACGAGTTCATGTCAAGTTCACCTGAGTGGAGCTCTTCTCCACGAGCAAAACTGCTTTTCTGCTTGCCACGAGCCTTCCAGAGCTCATGACTGGGGCAAAGCAGGGCCAGGAGAGTCCTGGGAGGATGCGACCTCTTAGCAGCATCAGCCTTCCACTTGCACAGAAAGCAGGCAAGTGCTCCACCGGCTTATCCACCTCCTCGCTCAAGGAGCTCCAAGAGCATGCTCACAGCTGAGGTTCCATCAGAAGACAGCCCCTTGGACAGCCAGCAAGACATCAGGCGTAAACAGGGAAAGCAGGAGCATTAGCTAAATGTCATGCCAGCTTACCTGTGTTCAGAAGCAGCCTCCTTGCTTCCCAGGTGCGCTGCTTCACAGGATTTCAGTGCACAGGAAAACCTGACACAGCTTTCCTAACTGCAAGTACCCACCTGGCGCAGGGCATGGCAGGACTTGGCTCTGAGCTGCCCCTGAAGCAGAGCAGCGCTGTAAGCCCTGCTTGCAGCAGGGAGGATGGAGCGGGAGGTGGGCTGCCTGCCCATGAGGGGCATGGGGCAGTGACAAGGCACCCCGGCAGCGCCTTGGCACGTGTTAGACCTCAGATGACCTGCTTACTCACCAGAAACCCCATGCCTTCACCCAACTTCACTTTCTGACAAGGACCAGAGGCAGAGCAGTCCCTCCCGGCACCAGAAACCCAGCCAAACCTCACCGGGCTGTCTCTGCCCTCAAGGCTGTTCCCTGGCACAAGGTAGCAGGGACTGACGCACCAATGAGTCTCTCCTTCAAGGCTTGCATCTTCTGATGTAGGCCAGGCTTGCAGAAAGGCTGAAGGCTCCATCACATAGCAGGAGCGAGCACCCTCTGACTCCAGAGCCTAGTGCACAGTGACATTTAAACTCAAAAGAATTTGTTTTAACATTATACCTGCCCACATCTCCCCAGACCTAGAAAGAGTCATATGCCCACCTCCGCTCCTGCCACTGCCCCTCTGACCAGAATAACTGCCTCCTCTTTCTCCTCTTTGCAATCCTAAACTTACAAAGCCTAACAGTAAGCTCGACCTGCCAGCTCCGAGCTCGGAGCCAGCCTACATCTTGTCCCTGGTGCTGGGGGAACGGGAACTGGAGGGGGCTCAGGTGAACCTCCGCACCATGGGCAGAGTGAAGACCATGTGCAGTTTCTCATGACGACACTGGGAGCTGCTGCCAGGTGTCCAATTCCACTTCGGACAAATTTAAATTATGAACCTCCTCCACATTGCCCAACAGCTCTTTGTGGTGGAAGATCTTCATCCCCGTCCCACCCTCCTTGTTAACAGTGCAAATAAAGGCAACAGAGGCAAAGTGGGATGGGGAGAGGAATGCCCCTGGGGAGTGAACTACTGCAGGATGCACTGGGGTAGATGAATGAGTATTTCAACGTTGGGGAGAACAGGAGGAAATCTGGAAGTGAGGAGCAGAGGGGAACATAACTGCTTCTCCCTGACCTCCACCAGCATGAGGCTCAGTAGAGGTGGAGTTCACTGGGTCTCACAAACCTCCTCTGAAAAGCAAGCAAGCCAGCAGAAAGCAAGCTGGGTAAGAGGGATGGGTGTGAAGCAAAGCCACAGAGAAGCGTGAGTGTGCAGGTAGCAGGAAAGACTCAAGCAAAGGTGAAGAGAGATCCCAACACACCCAAGGACCTGGTCCTCGGTGTACCAAGTGTCCTGGGCTGACTCCTACCTCCAGTTTGGCCTCCCCACTGACTGTTGCCCACCCTGCCAGCATCCAAGCCAGTAGGTCCAATATTGGCCTAGCACCGAGAGACGCTCTCCAGGAAGATAAACAGGAGGGTTCCTGAAGCTCTGGCAGGCAGAAGTGTCTCAGCCAGTAGGAAACTATCTAAGATCAGAGAAAACCTGCACAACAAGGACTACCGCTGTTTAAGGGACAAGGGAAGATTAGAAGTACCATTGGAAGTGCCGGCTGTCAGGACTATCTGGAAACGCTGATGTTCCTGCGCCTCCTGACTCCAGTGTCCCTGGCAGCATCAGCAGCAAGACCAGCGATCTCATCTGCTCCCAGGGCAAAGCTGTCCCTAGGGCTGGGGGAAGTGCAGCCTGGCAGCCTGGGTGCTGGGGCAGACTGCCTGCCTTGCTGGGGCTGCTCCAGACTCATGATTCATCTGCACTGCCCTTCCCCAGGTGCAAATCGGCTCACAGAGAAGCCAGGTTCAAAGCCAGCGGTCTGAAGACCTGACCACTAGTAAGAAACCAGGACTATTATTGATGTTCCCACTAAAAGAAATATATTGAGATATTTTTTGTGTGCTGGCTAATAAGACTGGGAGACCTAAGACCCTCCAAATCCAGTGCACTGATGCTATGGGAATACCAGCTGGTGTGGAGGGTCCATCAGGAAGGGCTTGACTCACCCGACAGTTCAGACATCCATGAGGCTTCCCCTTCATACCATGGACTGTGGCATTTCTGCACTTTCCCCCCAGCATAACCATGGGACTTGGGCTGCCTGCTGTACAAATCCAGGCAACTGGCACCTTCTGGGCATGGACAAATCCATGAAGAAGAAACAGTGGAGACCCTGCAGGATGAAGAGCATCTTCCACACCCCTCAGCAGGGACCAAGGCATCCATCCTGCTTTGCAGATCCAAGCCATGGGAAACGGCAGACAGATGATGAGAATAAAACAAAACAAATCAGGCAAATGGGGACTTGACAGTGTTAGGTTTATGGTTGGACTCGACGATCTTAAGGGTCTTTTCCAATCTAAATGATTCTATGATTCTAAATGCGCTATTTGAGAGAAATCAAAAGTGTGCTGAGGATAATGGATATGCTGCACTGAGAAATAATCTTAGTGGGGGTTGGAGGTACCAGCTACCAGCAGAGGGAAGTGGCCAGAACAACACATCAACACAGTATTTTAAATTTGTCTTTTAAATAAATGATACTTGCTTCCTGTGTTCTCAGTGAGGAAGGGATCTGGCTGAGGGCTCCAGTCCCAGACAGGGAGAACCTGGGAATCAGTCTTCTCTGAACACTTTCCTTCCGCCACTTTCCCAGAGGGCTCAATCTTTCCTGCTGAAGTGACATGAGAAACAAATGCAGATGGGACTGCTGGACCTGCTGGAGCCAGCGCCTGCGGCACCAGGTCACAACACTGCACATAGAGGATCCGGCCCTTGGTCTTCTCCCAGCCTCTCCAGCCGCATCATAATCACAAGCTGAGATGCTTCTCCCCAGACGATGGGGAAACCTGGGCTGATGGAGGCTTGTGGCACAAGGAGCAGAGGCACAAGCCTTGCACAGACCCTACAGATTTGGACAGCCCTGAACTCCCCCTGTGCTGCCCTCCTTTCCCAACCACACCCACTGGCCGGGGTGCTCCCAGCTCCCTGCCAGCAGCACAGGGCAACAGAAGTGGAGCTGCATGGACAGCGACTCCTCTGCCATTGCAAAGCCCTGCCCTGACTGCAGCAGGAGCATCTATATGACTGTGAACAGCAGTTACCCTTGAGCCTCTATCTGTTTGCAGATGACTCATAGGTAATGAGGATAAAAGGTGATTTTCCACAAATAAATCATTCCTTTCAAATGCTTTCCTAAAGGCAAACCCAACTTTCAGGGAGATATTTTGAGGGCTTGCTCCTCCCCATCCCCATCAGCGAGTCCTTCACAGCCACTGGTGAATCATTGTCCCACCGCTTTAGGGGAGGGCAACCTCCTGCTCCCTCCATACACCCAGAGGCACTGACCATGGCCATCCTCAGGGTGCCAGGGATGAAGCCAAACTCTTGAACCACATGTCGAGTTCAACACTGAAAACTCTGGAGCTCCTTCACTGGTGTCCACCTTGCCCATGAAGAGGTGTCCTTGCAGGGTTGGGGGATGGTGGCACTGGGAGCAGGCAACCAAGCCCCCCCCCGCCCCAGTACAGGGAGGGGTCTCCGCAGACAGGGTTGTCCTTGTTCACTGGGGCTGCAGCCCCTCTCGACCGCATTTATTGCCCGTAAAACGACTTTCTAGTGGCCTGCTGATGGCAACGTCAATCTGCCATGCTGGGGGGAAGCTCAGGCTGCCGAGAGCCCTTGGGCAAGGGGCCCTGCTGCGGGCTGGCTCCCTGGGCAGCCGGGACACCCCAGCAGACCACAGCACGGTGTGGACATCCAGCTCCCACACGGCTAATTCAATAAGTCACAGATACCATGACTTCATAAGGCACAGAGGCTCCACAGCTATTAGGGGAATTGGGAGTGGGGGGAGGAGGAGATGAAATGGAGAAGGGATGGAGACAGGGAGGGTGGAAAGGGGGAAGCTAAGACAAGCAGCAGAACAAAACATCCCATAAATCATGAGGAGCTGCTGAAATACCAGAACAAATGACCCCATAGCTTAGCCATTGTTCCCGAGCGAGGGCTTAAAGTGCTTCCAGTCCAGACAAAGAGCCTCACGTTTCGTTTCAACACCGTGCTGGCCTGGCCAGGACCTGTGCTCGGCACAACCGAGCTGGAGTCGGCTGTGTTTCACACTGGATTGATACCCAGGACCAGTGGGATGGGGGAGGCGAAGCTCTCAGCAAGGCTGGCTGCCCCACACCACAGCCAGTGCAGACGTCGTGCCCACATCTCAGCCTGCCCAGAACATCTCTTGGCTCCCAGATGCCCACACACCTCCCAGGCTCTAGCACTCCCCGCTTCCACTGAAACACTCAGGGCCTGGTTTTCCCTCTTATTTTCCCTCACTCAGGCTAAGAGCTTCCTTGGCTGGGAAGAGAAGCGGCTCCAAGCCTCCTCTTGGACATGTGGCATAAGTCAGGAGTAAGACAGCTCAAGTAGGGCTGTGAAACCTGGAGGAGCTCTGAGCCCTCTGTCTTTATGGTGTTGCTCCTCCCTGTCTCCCAAAAAGTTGCTGACGACTCACTTTGTGCTGGCTCCCCCTGGCAAAAGGATGACTGTCAAGCAAAGAGTCCTGGGGAAAATCCTGTATGATCATAGACTACTGCGATGGAAACAGCGCAAGGCTCTCGTTGAGGTTTGCAGTAGCAGCTCTCCAGTGCACTGGCTCGGGAACAGTCAGATGGATCAGCCAGCAGCTCAGCACCTCCCATGGGCTCTGCAGCCCCCCGGGACCACAGCACTTGGGTGCCAGAAGGCGAGGAGTCTGCCAGTGGGGACAGGTTGTCCACGTTCCCTGCCCACATCAGCTGACAGCAGCTACGGAAGGAGGCTGAGCAGTGCCAGACACCTCCATGGCACATATTTCATGCTCCAGCACAGCAATTTAAGGAGAATTTCCACACGAGACCACTTAAACCGGAAGGGGAAATATTATTGCATTATAAAATTTTAAATAACTTTCATGAAAACACTTCCATTAAAAACCTTTTGCTTTATAACCAAACCTGAAACACGGGGCAGAGTACAGCAGCAGTCACATGTGACGCTTTCTGCCAGCCCGATGGTGCCAGTGCAGTTCCTGTACCCAGTGGCTGCAGCTCCTGCCCTCATGGCACCATGGCACTGTGGTGTCATCACAGAGGGATGCCCACCAGCCATTACCCTCAGCCCCGGTGCTGGGACATCGCGGGAAAACCACTCTGCACCTTCCTATCCAGGCGGGCACGTTCTGCACTTGGAGCTGTTGGCCAGGCAGGTCTCTGTGCATCCCCCTCTTCGGCAGACGGGAAGCGAGGAGCTGAGATTCAGCAACGTGCCAGGGGCCAGGCAGCAAAATAAGACGCAGGCAGGACTGAACCCGAGCCGGCTGGCTGACTCTAACCACCAGACGACATGCTCCTGCCAGCGTTGCTTTAACAGCTCGTGGTGGGCAGCCAACGAGCAGAACCGAGATAAGGGGATGGGGGAAGCGAGGAATGCACTGCATTTTTCCTGAGCCACCATGGGAATAGGCTACTCTGACCACAGATCGTAGGGAGGCTGTCTGAGATGAAAAACTCGAGGAGCCCAAATAGAAAAGGCAGCAAGTAGAAGTAAACAATCGAGAAGAAAAAAATAGAGAGGAAAATCAGGGTGGATAAGAGATGAGTATGGGAAAAGGAGCGTGGTGGGGAAGACAAGCATAGGAACAAATAGAAGAAGGAAAACCAGACCAAAAGGCAGGAAAGGAAAAGGAAGAGACAAATGGATGCCAGGAGGACAAACCTGCTGGGGCTGGAACTCCTGATGAGCAGCAGAGCTGGAAGGATGTGAGAGTGGGACAGAGGCTCCCAGGCTCCGCACATGCGAGAGTAAACCAGCAGATTGCAGCTGTTTTATTGGATTAAGATTCGCTTAAGAAAAAAGATAAATGTGGATCATTTCTCAGGTGACAGGCACAGAAGGAGAGGAGGCTCTCTTTGCCTCGATTCACCCTAAGGAGGGAGAAAAGAGACTGCTGGCATTTTGGAGTTGCTGTAGGGACAGTGGGAGGCCTCCATGGGAGCCGCCAGCTTTTGACTTCTTCAATCCAACAGCAGAAGGTGGCGAGCTTCAAATAAAGAGCGCTTCTGTCTCACATGCCTTTGTGCTATTTAGGCTTTGGAGCTAAATTAGTATCACAGACCAGCAGAAAGCAGAGCTTTAATAAATTGGACCCAAAATCCTTCCTTGCCTCAACTGCCAGGTTTTGCCTCATTTGGAGCTCAAGCTGCCTCGGTGCCCCGTGAGCCACAGTGTGCACCGTCCAGCAAACAAGAGAAGAAAGGAATCGGCAAAGCTAAATAAAACTAGACAGGAGCAGCCCCCAGGTTTCTCCCCCAAGCTTGGGAAAGCCTCGTGCTGCCCTGCTCCCCATGGTGCTTCTCTCCAGGCACCTCCCAGCAGCAAGACACCGGCTCGTGGGAGCAACAGGCTGAGGTGATATGGCACATTCACAGGCCTTAACACTGGGGACTTTGTGGTGCTGGCTTTTAAAAAAAGTAGCCTAAAAAAGCCTAATAATGGAGTATTTATTTCAGTAAACAACATATGAATGAAAGAAGTGTTTTCTCAATACTTCACTTTTTCCCTGCCTTCTCTTCCTGTCCCACAGCAATTTTTTTTTAATAAGTGGAACTAACGAGGCTTCACTCACTGATGGCCATGCTCGGGAGCAGGACTGCGCTCTGCTTGCCTGGTGCAGCACACAAACACGTGCCGAGTGAATAAAGCCTGCCTTGTGCCCTGGGAGAAACACGACCTGCGAGCGTGTCCCACCCGGTGAGCAGGGGAGATGTGCTCCGACAGATGCAGGGACTGTGAGACCTGCAACGGGAGCATCCCTGTCCTTTTGGGTAGGCAGCGCGGGACATTCAGTACCTTATTTATTGTGGCAGCAAATAACTGCATCTCCTGGCCCACAGAGCTGCCATTGCACAGGAACCCTGCCCTGCAGGGCTTCAAGGTGAACCCATGGACAGGGAGAAGGCCCCAGGGGAGATGAAGGGATCTTTTGTCCCCATCCTAGCTGGCAGCACTCAGTGCAGGGGACACGGTGTCAGGCAGACACTATGATGCTGTACAGCTCCTTCTCTTCTACCTTGGCTCCATCCAGCCCTGAGCACCTGAACAAGTGGGAACATTGGAAAACTGGCTCAGCCTCCCCTGCGTGCGGATGAGAGGTAAGGATGCTTTCTGCTATGGCAGAGACATGAGGGGTTGGACTGTCAGTGTTTTGGTAGGAATTTCAAGCAGAAAACATTAATCCCTCCACCAGACTGACACCCAGCTTTTCAGAGCAACGGGCACTGATGATGTTGTGCTTATAATCTCTACCTCCTCCTTGGCCACAGGTAACAGCAGGTCCAGAAGCCCTTCCTTGCCTTCAAGCCTTGGGATTAAGATGGGCAGGATTCTCAGAAGCCACTGATTTGGGAAAACATGGTCCATTGCTCTCCCATTCCCCTCTTACCTGTGTGTGATGAGCTGAACCCCCCATCATACACAGTGTGAATGTTCATCCTTTGCACAGAGGCAGGTAAAATGATGTAGTGGTGACCTTGGGTTAAGCTTATAAATACAGAGAGATTTGATTTATGTAGATATTTGCTCTGGAAGCCAAATTAGGCACCTGTAGATTTGCAAGGGCATGAGCCACGCTTTCCATCAGCCACAGCGCCCAGCAGCCGTGCCTGCAGCCCAGGACCTCCTGTGCAAGGCACAGGGCGAGCAGAGGCAGCGACACCCACTGCTCCAAAGGCCCTGTCCCTGTGTGCAGCACGATGGTTTGGAGTGACTAACCGAGGATGCTGATCCTGCTATGATGATCACAGATCCCTGGAGATGTACAGGGGATGCAGAGAAATGATGTTTCACGCCAGGGAAAAGGCCAGGTGCCCCCTCTGCAGGACACGGCTGCAGAGGAGGCTGGTGCTTGCATGGGAAAAGCCTCCGAGTGCCTCCCAGGGGCAAGTGTGCACGTGTGGACCAGGCACTTGCACCGCTGACATGGATGAAAACCTGCCTGCAGCGTGCCCGTCCTGCCAGGGAGGCAGCGCTCCATGCTTCGTGTGCAGGTGTCCCCAGCCACTCTGGAAATTTGGCTGTGTGCACGTAAAAGCCAATTAAATTCCTGCAGTGCAACAGCACAGCTAGCACAGCTCCTGGGTTGTCTGGTTAACCACAGCAACAGGGAGAGGTTTTAACAAGCACATTGAGATGGTCGGGGAGCAGGCGTTGGGCAGGGTCCTTGCCCTGCTGCTGCCCACTCAGCTCCTCCTCACCACAACCCCCCTGGGTCACCCCTCTGCTGTGTCCCGCTGCTGAGTGCCAGCGAGCCCCAGCACCTGAGTCCCAGCACCACGGCCCACCCAAGCCTGGCTGCCAGGTTGGACATCTGATCCAGCTCAAGATGTCTCCGGCCACAGATAAAACCCACGACTGCAGGGCTGTTATCTTCCCCCCGGGCAGATCAGCTGTGCCTATGTCCCTGCAGGATCGGTGACATCTGGTCCTTCACTGTCAGGACTCATGCTTTCCAGCCTTGATCACCAGCGCGATGGCATGTGGCAAACCGAAGTCAAAGGTGATTCCTCCTCACCAAGAGCTCATTTCCAAGTTGGCTTACAAAAACCCCATAACACAGCATCATCTACCCCTGCTGCGGTGCTGCTGCTGTACAAGGTGTTTTGCAAAGTAATATGAGATAGATGGTTTCCCCCAGGAAAACGCTGCAGAGCGAGTGAAAATGTACCACAAATATACCCTGACACAGCAGGGCTAAAATGGGACCTGGGGGCTTCAAAGAGACATTTAAAGGGAGAAAAGAGATTTACTGACTTCTCTTGCTTCTTTATTAGGAATAAAGAGAAATTCTGATTGTTTTTAATGAGTTCTTTGCTTCTTTTCCTATTTGGCATATCACAAATTCACATATTTGTCTATTTGGAAGATTCATAGTAATTGCAGAACAGCTTTCCTGATGACATCGTTTCAGCAAAGGGAAGAAAGTTGTGCAACTGCAGAAGAAAGCAATCTGTCACCAAATAGCTTAAATTCTTTGTCTGGCCTCATTAATACCTAGTTAGCTTTGATGCCTAACTAACTTCACAGATAGAGGAAGCCTTTGAGGAGGACTCCACAACCTCATGCTGAAGTGTTAGAACATACAATAAATGCCAGAAAGATCTCCAAAACCAGCAGGGAAAACGAAAACCAAACTCGACATTCTTGCAATTTCTAAGCATTTTTTTTCTTTTTTCTTTTTTAAAGTTTTATCCTTCTTTATCCATCTAAGGAAGCAGAAAGCAATGCAATTTCCACTTCTTTTAAATATCCTTCGCAAGTCACCTCTAATGCTGGGAGCGTTCACTGTGATCTGCTTCCAAGGCTGTTGCATCACAGCTTAGAAACCCAGGATAAATTACTCCCTGCTTGAGCAGAGACTGCAGTTTGGGACCTGTGCTCGGCAAGAGGGGCCCCACAGGCACCACAGCAGCAGCACTGGGCATGGAGGGAGCACTGCATCCCTCTGGGGTGGGCAAATGGCGCTGCCCCAGAGGGTGGCTCGTGCTGGGGCAGCCCCGTACCTTCACACCACTCACCCTGGGCATGGTGCCAATGGGGAGCCCCTGTGGCGCCCGGTGCTCCCATGCCAGCTGTGGCCGTCCCACCACGGCTCTCAGCTCTGGTTTATCCAATGGAGGTGCGTCAGGCAGCAAGGGGCTGCGGGACGCATCCTCCATCAGCTCCTATAAGGAGCGTAGGGTGGGAAGGGAAGGGGAGAGGAGAGGAGCAGCCAGCAACGAGGGCTGCCAGAGGTCACGTGCTCACATGCCGCAGCCCAGCAGACACGCACATCCGCATCCCACGTGAGCTCCGAAACACCCCTATGGCTCAGGCCCCCAAGGAAGGAACTGCCTGGGGCTCCCCACTGCTCCCTGCACTGGGGAGAGGGGAAATGTTTTGGTTTGATACCCTGAGGGAGATTCTGCAGCAGACGGAGGGGTCTGAAGGGGTGTTGTCCCATGGGACGTTGCTTGGACAGGTACAGAGAGTGGCAGCAGTGGGGACAGGGGACAGGAGGGGGACTGGAGAGGCAGGAGCTCCTTCCCCCCAGCCTTGTCCTGCAGCTCTTACCATTCAATGCTCAGAGACCTGGGCCGGAAGGCAGACAGCTCGGCCGAGGCATACTCGGCTTTCCTTCTCTTCTCCTGCTTCTGCTTAACTGACAAGCGGTGGGCAAACCTAGAGAGGCTGCTTTCCGACCTGGGGAAGGGGAGAGGAAAGGCATTAATGTCACTGAAGCACCCTGGCTCCCAGTGGCAGGTCCACAGCACAAAGCCAGGTGATGCTTGGAGCTGAAAGGAGGGGGCTCCCGGAGGGTCAGCAGCCAGAACAGGGCAGCACCAGCCTCGGGGGGGAAGAAGTGGAGCAGTAGCAGGTTTAGCGTTGCTTCGCGAAGCCAGGACCAGCACGGGTCCATGGCGTGCTGTTAGCAGAACTGAAGCTGCGAGCCTGGCAGGCTGAGTTAGCGCCGGGTCTTGCTCCCCACTGCAGCAAAATCACCTTCCTAGGTCGTATGCTCCTGCCCAAATGCCAACCAGTGATGGCCAACACTGAAGAAATGCTGGCTGCTTCTGCTTCTTGCAGTACCAGCCCGAGAGGAGTTGGGCAGCCCCAGAAGCATCAGCGGAGAGAACTGGACCTCTGCCACGGCTGCATGCTCCTTCAGAGAAGCCCCAGAGCCCCTGTGGACTCGCAGCTGGGGCTTTCAAACACCAAGATGGCTTTCCTGTTGAGGGCTGACATGGAAATCAGCCCACATCGGAGATGTTTCAGAGAAGGAAACGGAAACACCTGTGAGCAAACGGGTTCAGCCACAGGACCCGTCTGCGCCGACAAAGCCCCTTCCCACCGGGCAGGATGCTCCAGCATCGCTCCCAGTTCCTGGGACCAGGGAGAAGAGCATCCCCAGGCTCTGGGGCCATGCTGCACACCCCCCTCCACCCTGGGTCTCTCCAGAAGAGAACTGCTGTCCCAAAGCACAACTGCGCTGTCTCAGAATCCACGGCACGCAGAGACCCCAGTGTCCACTGTGCCGAGGGCCGGCACCTCCGGCTTGCAGCCAAACATGGCACCACAACCCATCCCTGCTGCCAATTCACCAGGAGCAGAGGTGGGAGCAAAGGAGGAGCAGCCTGGGGAGCTGGGACAGCCTGACTTGGGCACATCACCATGCTGGTGGCACTGGTGCCGTCTGCCAGCCTTGTCACACACACTGGCATGGTCGCTGCCTCTCCTCCTCCTTTGGTCCTGCACCGGCATGACCTGCTCCCACCGCTCAGCCAGCCCCAGGCTGGGCAGGGAAAGAGACAGGAGCGATTTGACAGAGGTCCCAGGGATAAGGGACAGACTTGGGGGTAGACTTTGAACCTACACACATTGCTAAAGCCAATCCTCCTCTCCTCTCGAGTCCTGACCGGCTTCAACCAAACAAAATACCTCCAAAAAAAGAAATAAAAGAAGGTATTTCTCAGAAACAAGAGCTCCCCGCCTTTCCTCACAATAATTAAGCCAACCACGACCAGCTAACAGTTTTTTTCCTGATACATTTTAAACACAGACATCTTCAATTCATTAACTCTAGTTATTGATTTATTTTTCAGCTTATGAATTGCTGTTGCTGGGGACGGGGTGGAGACAGCTTTCTGGAGAAGGCTCCCGTCTCTCTGATCACCACCGGGAAAGAGCTGCTCAGACCTTCCAGGGTCATTCTTTACATTCTTGAGAAGAAATACTACTTTGATGTAAAGGATGAGGTTTGCCTTAAAAGAAACCCAACAAGAAACCCAAACCCCAGCTCTTCCCTGCTCGCAGCCGGCGGAAGAGGCGTTCAAAAAGGAGCGATCCAGGCGCCTTGTGAAGCAGAGCCCTGCACTAACACCATCTCTGCCACCTCGCTTCTCCTTTGATCTTGTGTCAAAGCTCAGCTGTAATGAATAAGATCCCAATTTAGGGAGGCCGCTGATGCTCTGCAGCAGCCCCCAGTGTGGTGTGGACCCCAGGGCGAGCAGGGCTCAGGGCTGACCCACGGATGGGGCTGGGTGGTGGGAACAGGTGCTGCTGGCTTCCTATAGCACCTCCTCCATGGCATTTGACTGTTCCCGCTGCAGCAGTCCTACCGTTGCCCAGCTTTTCACCTCACCAGGAGAGGCTCCTGCTACCCTGCAGGGGTAAGGGCTCCATCCCCAGTTGCCAGGACACTGGGGATGTTGATCTCCTCAGATTTGGGGACTGCCTGGAGAACGCTGTCCTGTTTGCTATGCTCACCCATCCCTACCATGCTCCCTGCACCATTACAGCCACCCCTCCCAAACTCGTCCCCAGCAGGGATCGGGGGCTGGGGAATCCCAAACCACCTGCATGGATGCAAGAAGGCAGCTGCCCCCCACAGCAAACAAGTGCTTCTATCGTGCTGGTATGCATGACCAATACCACCAGGACAACTACACACCAAGGAGGTTCACCCAGATGCATCCACCTGCACCAAGCAGGGAAGGAGCACCCACTGGATAGAGCCAACAACATCCGCCAAGAAGAGCTGGCAGGGGAAAACAGAGTGACATGCCGAAAGCGCTCGACATGAAGGAGCGTTGTAAGTCCTTGGGGGTAGGAATGGCCCACGCGAGGTGTGCCGGCAGGGCTGGAGAAGCCACCTGCATGCTCGGGGGTGTGTGGCCTCGCTGTCACTCCCCCCGCAGCATGGCATTGCACAAGCCAGAAGGTGACGAAGAATCTTGAGATGTTGGGTGCTGCTTTCACCCTCTAGACTGACCTTCCAGTCTAGCAGTTGCCCAGCTGCAGAGCAGGTCACCCACCACCTCCAACCACTCACAGCCAGGTTAAGGGAGACAGCTGCGACTGCTCTGATGGGCCAGCACCTCCTCCTCAAGAGCTGTCAGCAACTCATCCAGCTTCTCTCAACCCGGTACAAAACGGCCTCCCCTCACCTCCGCTGGGCCCAAAAGCTCCAGCAGAAACGTCACTAATTAGAAAGCCAGGAGAACACTACATTATCATCTGGCTATTTATACAGTGCTGCTTTACATAAACTGTACTGCAGAAGAGGGAATGAATCATACCTGCTCTGCCTTGGCTGCATGCAGGCAAACGCAGCCCGATGCTGGCAGCCTGCTCTGCCCCACTCCCCTTGCCCCACTGAGGCCCTGCTTGTGGGTCAGTTTCCCTGAGCTCCTCGTGCTGGGGCTGCTCCAGTCCCCCAGGGTCAGGATGCTCCCGCAGCCGCGCTGGACATTGTGCCCAGGGTCCGTGCTCTGCGGGTGGCAGCAGTGGTGAGCCTCTAACACAGGGAGGGGGATGCTGCTGGGACCGCACTTTTACTTCCCAAGTGCTTTCCAAACACTAACAGATGCCCCTGTCCCTCGAGGAAGATCAACGTTAGGGATCTTAAGGTAGAGGCAGGGAAATTGAGGCACAGAGAGGCCGTGCGAAAAAGGTAGGTCTCTATGGCTGTCAGCATCTGTCCTCTTGTGCACTTCACTGATGAGCAAGGTTTTCATGCCTTCTCCCATCAGTACCAGCACGCGCACCACCACAAGTGCTGGTCTGGGGAACAGGCAGCCCCAGAGCCTTAAGCCAGCCGCCTTGAGCCAGCTTCATCCCAGCCATAGGACGGGGACAAATCCAGCACTGCTCTCCCAGCCCTGCTTGCTGCATGGGAGTGCTCATGGTCCAGCCTGGGCAGGATTTGGGGCGACCTGCCCACCCCACTGTAAGAAGCAGCATCTCTGCAGCAGCTCAGCATCAGTGCTGCCGGGGCTCGGCAGACCCAGCCTGCCGTGCCGGCACCTGCCAAGGCTCTCCGGCGGTCCCCGCACACTGCCAAGGAGCTGAGGGGACACGTGGGGAAAACCATCAATTGAAACATCAACCGCAGCGCTAGAAGAATTGTCTCCTGACAACCAGAGAAGGTTGTTCAGCTACTGTGCTGTATCATAAATCACACCTCTATGACTTGCCATCTGTCAGCCAGATTACACATGCTCAGAGTCCCATGTCAGCATTTAAGTCAGAACACAGCATCCTTTCCCAGAAATAATTACCGGTCCTGGAGACTCTTGCAGCAATATCCATCCTCAGCCCTTCCCTCCAAACTTCCCAGCAGAGCAGAGCTGGCAGCGCCGGGGAGGCAGGAACGCTGCTGCTGGTGGGGCACGGGGATGCAAAGCCTGCACACGACATCCTCCCCATAAAACCACCGCTTCGCGTGCACGTGGGGGCAGCAGGACCTGCCACGGCAAAGAGCCCCCTGGCATCAGCCACGGCACCCAGCCCTCGCCACAGGCATGGAGCAGGCAGGGGTAGCCAGAGGCAGACGCTGTTGCTGAAGAGAGATGGGGACAGTGCTGTCCCCAGCCTGGTGTGTGCTGATGGCCCCCCAGGGTGTTCAACCAGGATGAGCGGAGGGTGCCCAGAGCAGCATTCAGACCCTCGCTGCTGACACAGCCCAGCCTGGCCATGGGGGAAGACTCCAGCCCAGCGCAGGACACAGCTCCCATGCCAGCTGAGCTGCCCGAACATGCCGTGTAACACCAGCCTGATGCCCATCCCTCCACCAGGCACGTTTTCTGGGGTTTTTTTGGGTGACTGCAGAAGCCCCCGGCTCGCTGAGGCAGTGGGAATGCAGGCAGACCAGAGACATGGAGGGCTGGCAGCCCGGCCCCGTCCTGCCTGTGGTTCAGCCAGCTCGCTGAGCCATCACAGGATGCAGCATCCCAGCACAAAAATCCGCTCAGCTGCCCTTTTGGATGAGGACAAGGGTCTGAAGCGCCGCCCTCCACCCCCTCGCTGGCTGGGCAGGCAGATGAGCAATGGCATTTCTCAAAGCTGACTTACTACAGAAATACACAGGGACTCAATTCATTCCTCCGGCTTCATCAGCCATGCACAGGTGCGAATCCAGCCGGGGGTTTGCAATGCCTCACCGCCGTGTCCCCCACGCCACAACTGAAAAGCAACGACAAACAAAATGCCCGTCCCCTCAGCTCCGCGGCCCTCCCTCTCCCCTTGCTGGCCCTTTGAGGCCATCGTGGGCTGCCTCTGCAAAAAGCAGTGCATTTCAGCAGTTTGCAGCCATCAGAATGAGTGTGTGCCCGCAGAAGCCTGGGTGCTCGTGCAGCGCCTCACCCAGCCACTGGCACTGCAAGACCTGGCATGCCGTAGCCAGAGCTGCAGGGCAGACCATGGTCCATGCAGGCACAGCTGCACCATGCCACGGGTGCAGGATGACCGAGGTCCTGAGGCAGTGCTGGTGCGGGCACTGGCATGGGACAGGCAGTGCCGGCAACGCTCCTGCTCCACCAACATGCCCAGCCAAAGCCCTCACCACCGCACGGGCACGAGCCATCCATCCCACAGAGATAGAGATACGTTAGCCCAGGCAGGAATAACTCCCACTTGTTGCACTCCCTAGCCTGAGACTCAGGATCCAGCACGTGCTTGTACATGGTTCTGAACTAATGCAGCTCCTGGCAGGCAGCTGCCAGCCTCTTGAATTAGCACAGGCAAGCAAAACTGCTGGGGACAAGCCATGCAGTGGCTGTGGGGAATCCAGGCACTTGGCAGCAAGCAAACAAGCAGCATTTTCAGCTGGTCCTCCCTTTGGGAACAGTCACTGCAAAACCAGCTTTCTAGTTGGGCTTATCCCCACAGGCATCCAGGCTGCAGCCTGGCCTTGGGAAGCCGGATGCTGCCTCAGGGCAAGTGGGGCTAGGAGCGAGCACAGCTCTCTGTGCTCCCTGCAGCTGCGGGGTTTGGCTCCTGTGAGCATTTTATTTGCACAGGTGCAGTTAGAATAAAACAGAGGAAAAATAATCAACGCTGGAAAGGTGCCTCCCGAGCAGGCAGCAGCCTTTTGGGAGAGAAAGGCTTTGGAAAGGGAACGTGCACGGCCGCATGGCCGTGTACACGCAGCCAGCCTCCGGGCAAGCGTCGACCACGAGCGCTGCTCTGGCAAACCCTGCTCACCGGCCCGCTGCAGCGGCATGCTTCAGGCACAGCGCCCACCAACTGTGGCTGTAGCCACAAGCGTGTCCCCAAAGCAGCAACCGGGGACAGGACCCCCAGTGAGCCGGGCACAGCTGTGGTGTGCCATGCTGTGCTGTGTCGTGCTGGGGAAAGATGCCCGGGAGCCGCGCGAGCGATGCTCACTTACCCGCACAGCCTCTGCTCCCTTCCCTCCAGGCTCTGCCGATTGCCCGCTGCTGGAGGGGCAGCTCATCCGAGAGTGGCTCTTTGGGAGAGTCCCTGTCCCCTCAATGTGCACAACCACAGACACGCTCCCATCCTGACCGGGATCCCCTGCTCCCACCCATGCCACCCAACCTCCTCATCCGCCACCTCCGCTTCCCTCACCCATCACCTCAGGTTTCTCGCTCGCTCTGTGCTCGGCTCTTTTTTTCCTTTTCTTTTCTTTTTTTTCCTCCCAATCTTGTTTCTATAGAAACGAGATTAGCAGAGGGGGAAATAAAACAGCCCCATGTGACTCAGATTCCGACACTGAAGAATCTCCTGGTCATGCTCGCCAGGGCTTTACATAACCACGAGTCTGCACGGGCTCAGCCGGAGAGACTGGGTGCAGATGCGGGGGACCAGGCTCGGATGGGGGGACTGGGCTTGGCCAAGGGGGACATGGCTTGGATGGGAGGACTGGGCTCAGATGAGAGGGACCGGGCTTGGACAAGGGGGACCAGGCTCAACTGCAGAGGGACCACCAGGCAGAAGGCAGCAATGCCTCAGGCTCACCTCCACTGGCTTTGGGCTTTCTGTGGTACTCCTGATGCAAGAATGTGCCACCAAACCCCACTGGCATTCCCAGAGGATGCCACGAGCCCCTGCCACCCTGCACGGCACTGCTTCACTATCTGTTCCTATTGAGAAGGGGAGAAAGCAGAGGTAGTGATGCTGAAAACTGCCCCGACTCCCACCAAAACTTCTGGGGTCCCCAGGTGAGCTTCAGAGGAAGAAGCCCCAAGAGCCCCCCCACGCTGCTGGGCTGTCCTGCCCCTGCCCTCGCTGCCCAGGAAAGTGGTTTTGGCCACTGGTCTCTGCTCTTCGTGGGCTCATGGGTGACAATGCAGGGAATCTGGTGAGCTGCAGACAGCCACATACTCCACTTTCCTCATGTTCCTCCTCCTCAATCTCCTAAATTCACAAGCAATGTCCGGGGTTGGGGCGCACAAGCCACAGACTGAACTCTTCCACTACTGTTTGGGGTCATCGGGTGACAAGCACAGGACACTGCCTACAGGGACTTCCCAAGCCCAAATGGATGCTGCACACTTAGCTCCAGGCGAGCGGTGGGTGGGAAGCGCTGGGGACCCCCTGATCAAAGCCTGCCCTCAATGTGTTCCCTTAGCTCAAGGACAGACACTGACTGCACGTGGCCATCGCTGCCTGCCAAGGTTGCCCACCCAGGGCTTCTGCTGATCAACTCCCACGCCTGTACACGACAATGCCCCTCTGCCGCACCTCTGGGGGCTCACCCCCCACTCCCCAGATGCTGCCCAGGGCTGGAAATGGGAAGCTTGGGTGATCTCCTGCCAGAACACGACAGTTCAACCCAAACAGCAGTGAGGTGCCCTCCCCAAGGCAGGCTGGGCTTGCACTCCCTGCAGCAGGGCAGCAGAGAGCATCTCAGGAGGTTTGGTTCCTCACCTGAAGGGCAGGGCATTGGCTCTGCGCAGGGAGAGAAACTCATTGACAGTTTCTCCAACTCCCTGTGTTTCCTTCGGGACTTCAGCATCCCACTTCTTGGGCTGAGTCAACTGTGATTAGTTTGTGAGATCTGATGCCGTTACAGCCCAAGGTCTGCCTGCGGGCTATTACATTAGGAAATATCCACCCCCCCCCCCCCCCCCCCCCAGCATGGCGGCATTGAACAGCACATCAGTGGAATAGGTGCTCGTTTACCTCTGTGATGAGCTCAGGACAGATTAGACAGTGTGACAGAGCAGCTGCAGGCAGCCACAGTTTGAGCAAGTGATGAATTTGGGCATATCCACCCAACCAAATTTTTCCATGCGTTATCACACTGGGCTTATGAGCTGTGTGATGTGCCGAGGTTGGGTGATGCTGCAGAGGAGAAGCCAAAGGCTTTTGCACTGCTAAGGGGATGAGCTCTGCGAGTGCACTGGCTCACCCACCTGCCGAGGATGAGTCTTCACAAGCTAAACCAGCCAGTCTGGTGGGACCGAGCAAACCTGGTGATGCCTATTTTGACCCAATGAGGGGGTTGCTGCAAGGGGAGGACAGCTGGCCAGCATGCTGATGCTTCCCAAGGCCACAGAGAGGGACAGTGGGGATGGTGCAGATGGGGAAAGAGTGGCAGGAGTTGCATGAGATGGTAAAGAAAGAAGCTAGGGGTCTTGACAAGAGGGAACAAGGTGAGATGTCTGACAGCCGTGGGACACGATGCTGCAGGTAGGTTGATCCTGAGACCCTGAACAGTTCAGAGAACCTGAAGCATTCTCCTCGTGCCACAGCACACGTCAACACAAGCCACCTCTTGGTTGATGAGTACCCTAAAGCCATAAAGGAGAGACGGGTCAGAGCTGCAAAACCCCAATAAGCACAGCCCAGGGCAGCCCCGTGTCGCTGGCACAGCACGCCTGGCCAGCCGTGGTGACCGGGGGCTCAGGGAAGGGACTTTGTGGCAGCATCTCTTGGTGGTTGCCAACATTTGCCACGCATTGAGGGGCACAAGCAGTGCTTAAAGATTGTCAATGAGCACTGCTTTGCCAGACCTGGCTCTTCACAAGCCTGGCAGATGCAGGCACCTAGACTGATGCTGGGCTGGCTTCCCTGGGAAGGACCAACTTGGGCTCTGCAGGACCTAGCTCTGCAGCAAGGAGCTGGGCAGAGCAGATGGGATCCTCTATTTAAAGTATGATAACAGGGTCACAAAAAACTTCCTCCATCAAAACCACTTTGATACGTACAGCTAATTATAGTTGGCATTACCAGGCTGCATTACAATTAGCAAGTCGGTGGCTAGTCTCTATTTCTGATCTGCAACACAAGGCGGGTAGGTATCCAAGGATGAAAGGAGAAGGGAAGCAGGGGCGGGAAGGACGGAGATACCTCATGGGTGCGTTTAAATAAGCAGTGCAGCTGTTTCTGAGCGCTGTGGAAAAGCAGGTTTTATTTGGAGGGTGTTTATAAAGAAGGCCAAGGAAACAAACACAACACATGCCTTCAGTGCAGCCGTCAGCAATCTGGGCAGCCCTGTGACCCTGATGCCCACTTGCTCCCACGCTGATGGTGAGGTCTACCAGCACCCTTCAGGTGTGCTTCGAGGTCCCACCAGACCTCCCGGGTCCTGCGCCACCAAGCAGAACCCTGGGCTGACTTTTCTGAGCTATTTAGAGGCCGGATTAAAGCAGCATCCCGGAAGAAACCCAACCACACGTCCTACTTGCATTTTCCAAAGCCTATTCCTGTTGGCCTGTCCAGTACTTAGTACCAGGCCAGTTGCTCCACAACAGCAGAGGTAAATGAAAGCAGCAACAATCCCTGGAAATGGATGGCATTTTTAGAGTTTCTTTGTTGTTTTCTTTGAAAACCAGAGTTTTGTCAAACTTACAGCATTTGCTGCAAAGAATTTGATGCTAATCCAAGCAGAAGGAACCATCTGATGAGTCCCAAATTAAAATGTTCCTTTGTTTTGGCTTTCAAACCTTGTATTTTAATACCAATGTACACTCTGAACGGAAGGTAAATTTGCATGTCCTTCCCCTAAAAATTCTCTGCCAAAACAAGGATTTTATTCATTTGCATTTTGACAATAACAACTGTCCCGCCTCTGACCAACAGCTGTCCATGCAGGAACAGAGATGCTGGGCACGCGTGCCCACAGCCTGGTGAGTCACACTGCACCCTGCAGCCCCCCGGCATACCCGTGCCGCTGGGGGGGACGGGACCTGCATAGGTATCATCTCCCTCCCTGAGCATCCTCATCACCCATGGGCACACGCAATCCTGTTTGGAACCCATCCCCACGTGGGTACAAGACAGGAAGCATCCCATGGGTGAGCACAGCAAAGAGGCAGTGGGACATGCTGCTGAGAGACCCCGTGCCCACCGATACGAACGTGGCCTGTGAATGGGACTATGGGACTTCAGAAGAGGCAGGATCCTGAAGACAACGTAAGATGATCTGGAAGTTTCCTCTCTTTCCAGACTCTAAGCAATATTTAGGCTGGGATCTCCACGCCTGCCACCTTGTCACATTAAGATCCTGTTATCTCCATTTGGTGCTGTAAAACAGCTTACAAGAAGAGAAGGACTTGGGGGTACTGGTGGAAGAAAAGCTG
>VYZW01033853.1:0-31024 GCA_013401315.1 Balaeniceps rex
TCCTGCGGGGGGGGGGCGCGGCGCCTCCCTCGGTCACGGCCGCCCCGCCGGGGGAACAAAGGCGGCGGAGAGCGGCCGCGGGCAGCGCTGGGGTTCCCCGCGGGCGGGGGCCGGCCGTGGCGCAGGAGGAAGCCCCGCGGGCTCCGCGTCCCCCGCTCGAGCAGGGGAGAGGCTGAGCCGCGGCCGATGATCTCAGGGGCTAAATATGGAGCTTCGCCTTGTCTAGGCTGGGTGGCGGGGCGGTCTGTGTCGTTCCCGTCTGTCCCGGGCCTCGGGGCAGCGGCGGGCCGCGGCCGCTGAGCCGGGAACACCTGCGGGGGGAGGAGGGGGGACCTCTGGATACGGTCACTGCTGCTGCCTTGTTCTAAGTTCTGTCTTGCAGTAACTCTGGTGTCACCGGCTGCGCTGCGCCTGTCGCTGCACGGTGCGAGCGCTCTGCGCCTTGTGACAGATGTGCTTGCACACTTGTTCCTAGGAACACTTACCAGGCTGAGGGATGTGATGGTTAGGAATTGGGCATCTCGCAGTTCTTCAGTAGGAGCTGCTAGCTGCGTGGATGATCATATTTTTCTTTTCTGATTTTTTTTTTTTCTTAATGGAATACATATTAAAAATAAAATGGCTTTAATAAAGAAAGAGGAACTGGGGATGGAAAGGGCTTCTTTGTTCTGTCTTCTCCAGAACGTTACAAGTCTAAGAGCTCAGGACAAGAGCAGCAGAAATACATGCAACATGGTGACTGGTGAGTCCAGATTGTCCACATGCTGCAAGTTGTGTGTGTGTTTTCAGTAACCTCAGTCTAAGTTTTATGAACTAACCGTATGTGCTCATGATCTTCAAAGAGTTTCTTGAACGTATTTCCTGGAAAAAACGCGGTTATGCTGAACAGGGAGGAATTACCTCCCTTTATCGGAGAAAGCTTATTGCCTGGATGCTCTTTTTTTTATTTTAAAATGCAGTATTAAAAACATGCTGCCGAGATCTAGTGAGGATGGGTGTTTGCTGTTTCTAATGCGTGTCTACCGGGATAAATGGAATGTGTAAATTAGTATGTTTTAATAACTAACAGTTAAAGTGGTGACTGCAGCAGCAAGCTGTGTATGTTGCCCTACAAAAGCCTGTTGAATGCACACTTGAGCCTTAAAGAGGTTTTCTGTCATAAATGCAGGTGGGTTTAGTTTTAATAAATGAAATTTCTGCGAGTACAGCATTACTTTCCTGAATCTTCATCTGGACCTAGTACCTCTGCTGCTGCGTAGGGTTTTGTGAAGTGCAGTTTTGAGTGGTTCAGTGCTTTTAGTTAAATAACCAAAGCAGCCAATAAACTGACAGGAACAACTCTGGGAGAACCTTAGTCCATCCCACACTGTTACCTGCAGCGTCTTTAGCTCCTTTCTGATTGCCAGAGTTGGAGAGCTGTGGACCAAACCAAAGGAAGATACTGCTGCTGTTCCAGAGCAGGAACAAATACCACGTGGCACAGTGGGGTTCTGATCCTTTCTTGGGACTTCAAGTGCTGCAGTGGCTCAGATGAGCGTTTTGCTGTTTTAGGCGTTAGTGGAGCTCGGTGTAGTAACTTCAAGCAAATACAGAGTTTTCCATGCTAGAACAGAGAAGAAGAGAGATTCCTTCTGACAGCTTGTGACAGGAAGATTTGCTAGTAGGGGAAGACTGGCTTAGTAGACTCTTTATTTTGCTGCTAAAAAGAACTAATTAAGATGGAGCAGCCAAGCAGGGTCAAGGACTTGTATCTAAGAAATTAGTGCTGTTTTTGTTCCACTTTCTGGTGGTTGGAAGAGGTAGGTGATGATTTGGTGGTGGACTTCTTGATCTTTGGGCCTGCTGCTTATGCGTCTGGGTGTCTGGTGGCTTCTGGTTTCTCCTACACAGGAGCATAATGTACACGCGAGCAGCTCTCGATAGAAGGGTTGGAGTTCCAAAAGTAAAAGTGAGGGCTAACAGATAGCTGCTGTTGAAAACAGTAAAACAGTGGCCCTGCTGACCTCCCCACTCTCTCCCTTGACAAGATTAACAGAAAGTTAATAGCTGTTCCCTGAGCCGTTCCAACATAATAAGCACCAATGCAGGAGCAAGGAAGAAGGCAGGACCTTTGCTGAGAGATGAGCCCATCCCATTCAGCAGCAGCTAACTGTCAAAGAGTGTATCATCTCAAAGCATTCACGTCTGGGTTCCCGGCGTGGCATCCTTGAGGCTTATTCCTCGGAAGAGTCTTCCCTCTGAAGGCTCTGTCTGCTAGTGCACCTTAGAGTGGACATGCAAAATGATTATGCTGTTCCGAAAGCCTCGCTGTAGTGTTGAAGTCAAATACTTGCAAGTTCCACGTAGAAAATCAGGACAAGTTAATTGCTCAAAATCTGTCTTCCAGCTTCAGAATATGTAACGGAGCCTCTTAAATTAGATGCAAGATGCATTCGAGTGTGCCTGGCGTAGGTCCTCTCTGAGTCACTGAGGATGCATTAACAAGGTTCTCTATTGGTTTCACATATGGTCACCAGGGAAGGGGTTAATAATGTGTCCTGTAGAGGTGTAGAGTACTCTTGGGTGGCTCCTGGAGGAAACCTCACTTAGCAACTAAGTGAATAGTCTTACTGCCTCTATCACGCAGAGCTGGCTTGAAAATGTGTCAGATCAGAATCTCTGAAAGGCAGGAGAATTGTTTTTCTCTCCAGCTGTAGGCTCTACAGGAGCTTCTGTATGCTGATTTTTACAGAGTTGTTGGATTTACTAAGTGAACACTGTTAGCTGGTGCTTTTTACTAAACATTGATGCATGTTTTAAGAATATTTTCTGTAGTAATCTCATACAGCAAAAAATGTTGCTTAATAACTCCAGAAACTATAGATACGGCGCAGGTTGCTTCATGTGTGTTCCCTTTACCTTTGATAGTCATTCTTTCTCCTGTGAGCCTGGTCCAATGCACTAGCCATGAACCCCCACCATGTAAACAAAAACTTCTGTGTGTTTAGACTGCTGTCACGTAACAGTAAAGAGTGGTTAGAATTTGCTCTAGCTCCCACTGGTTTTGGTGGGAATTGGAGCTGGACTTGTGGAATACATTTGGGCACCACTGAGAGCCTAGAACTAACTCCCATTTTCACACAGGCTGTTGCAGTCTTATGTTCAACCACATACTTCTGTCTTGGTTCCACTTTGTTAAATCATGGTAAAGTGATACGAAAGGTTCTGCTTTCATACCTGTTCTCTTTAGAACTACAGTCATAATGTACATATAGTGATGTTTGTCCCTTTTTCCTCCTTTCTGCAGCTTGATCTAGTAGTACTGAATCACCTCTTCTAGTCCTAATCTTGTGCTGTTTCACATCTTTTCACAACCGTCTCAGTATCTGCTAGCGTTATAGCTCAAATCTATTTATCCTTTATCAAGACTAATTAGTGCCTCAGAAACAACCAGTATACTCACTGCAGAAACAATTTGTGGGTTTAAACAAGATAAGTCAATAAGAGAAGAATGCTGTCAGAGTATACCCTAGAGCTTTCTAATGCTCTCAGGTGGAGTCATCTTTTTTGTTGTTGGTGTCTCCCCCGCCTTGCTCTCACTTAGTCCCTGATTGTCTGATTTCTTTTTCTGTCTCTCTTTTGTCTTCATACATGGCATGTTTTCATGTAAACCTCTTCCTGTATTAAAAGGACGTCAAGAACTGATGCTGCTGTTGCCTTTGTCATTTCCAGAGCTCTGATTCTCCCTGTGTGTAGCTCCCCGTTTGAGGAGTCTCTTGGTTCCAGCACTCTCCTTTTGCTTGCTATGTTCAAATCGATAAGGCTGTCCTAGTCCTAATAGCAGTGGGCTGAATGCTGCATCTGATGCTCTTCTGTTGTGCTTCCCGTTAGCTGCCTAGAATAGAACTGCATGGCCTGATAGAACATACTGCTCGGTTTTCCCACTGCTGTGGCTGTGAAGCAGGGCCACAGATGATGATTTCTAAGCTTCCCTCGCTAATACTGCATGCTGCAAACGAATTAAATGTGTGACTTGATTTCATCTGTTATGGGACTTGCCTGGTCTGTGTGAAGTACAACGCTAGAAGATTTTACATGGCAGTGAGCTCTTTGAATAGTACCACAGTTACACCTGGTTATCATTCAGACTTCCCCGAGCTGCTAAGGGTTAATCTGAGAAATGTGTAGTAGCACAAGATGCCTCGTAAAACTAAAGCATCTGTCTCGGGCATCTGGCTGTGCATGTTTGCTAGTTTTCATACAGTACTCGGTATGAGATATTAGTTACTGGAGTTGGGAATATCCTTGCATCAAAGGAGTGCTGTAGTTAAGACTTTAACTTTCTCTTTCCTTAAGGAACCCTAAGGACCTTGCAATATGAATAATTCTCTGGAGAACACCATTTCCTTTGAAGAATACATCCGTGTGAAGGCGCGAACGATCCCTCAACACAGGATGAAGGAGTTTCTGGACTCCCTTGCTTCCAAGGGGCCGGAAGCTCTGCAGGAGTTTCAGCAGACGGCCACCACCACAATGGTGTATCAGCAGGGTGGCAACTGCATTTACACGGACAGCACAGAGGTGGCTGGGTCTTTGCTTGAACTTGCTTGTCCTGTGACAACCAGTGTCCAGCAGCAAACTCAGCCAGAGCAGCAAATACAGGTTCAGCAACCCCAGCAAGTCCAGGTAAGCATCTTAAATATTCTCTAAACGTATATATGACTTGCTAACCCGTGGAGTAGTGTTCAGAGCCAGCTACTATCTAACCTGAAACCACAGGCAAGCACTTAAGAAGCAGGGCCAATTAACTTTATATAGAACAGCACTATTTCCATAGCATTTAAGGAATTTGGTAGTAAATTTCTCTCTTGACTGTGCCTCCATTGAGCCCCGCTGCAGGAGTAGCAGCATACATAGCAATGTAGTGGTGTAACCTATTGGAGAAATGGTTGACAGTTCTGGCATGTACACAGCTCCCTGAAGCCTTGCACTCTGTGTGAAGCTGCTATAAATACCACCTCCCTCTGTTGGTCTTTCTTTATCTGGTTGTTCTGGGTGGTCGTGGGATCTAACTCGCCTTCAGGTTTTTTTTAATGAAATCGGTAATCTTTAAATGATTTTGCTTGAACCTTCTAAAAGTTGTAGCTCTTGAACTGACTTTTAAGTTGGGGGAAAATGCAGGGACGTCAACTTACGTTATGAACCAGAGGAAGACACCTTTCAGGAAAGGAACTCAAAGTTGCATATGTGTCAAGGTAGATTATCCCTTTGCACAATGGAAGGAGCCTTCTCCATTTTTTTTAATAGGTATTACAGTAATTTGTATTAGTATTAAATGAGCAAATCTAGTACTGGGGGGGAGGGACGACACATGGGGACATGACAAACAAACATATAACTTAAGATAACTGCTTTGGTCCTCAAACACATTTCTTAAATTGAAGAGTTTATAGGTGGCAAGGCATTTACTAAGGTTCTCTTATGATACGTCTCCAAACAGCTGAACTCTCTCTACAGCTGTAATTCTGATACATTTCAGATTTGAATCTTTCTGCCTTCCGTAGCATGAATGTAAAGCTATGAGCTTTCCTCTTTTGCAACAAATGAGGGTATAGAGGCACAAATTACTGGAGATAAGGTAGTGTGAACTTGCTGCAGTGCAGTAGACTTGTGCTAACAGCTCCCTTGCGTGCTTTTATCCTACAGCAAAGGCAAACTTACCTCTTTCACTGGGCAACTCATCTCCTATTACTCTCTCTATTGAGTAAATGAATGCTTAACTGGGACTTCTGTAACCTGTTGCCCTACAGTAACTTGTGTCGCAAGGCTTTTGAAGAATAAAAGCCTCTAGTCTCACAGATGTGACTTGGATCTCTGCATGAGTCTATTAAAACTGATCAAGGGTGCTTTTGGTTCTGCCAG
Organism: Balaeniceps rex; assembly: GCA_013401315.1. Lineage (NCBI taxonomy): Eukaryota > Metazoa > Chordata > Aves > Pelecaniformes > Balaenicipitidae > Balaeniceps > Balaeniceps rex. The sequence goes on from VYZW01033853.1 coordinate 5,902, forward strand.
CTAGCACATTTTCTGGGAGAAGTTCAGTAGAAGAACTAGGAGGGTTGGCTTTTTTGGGTGCCTCAATCTTGAAGATGTGCAAGCCCCCCTAAACCAATTGTAAAAGTCAGAAGGAATCTCTGGGGAGGTGTGGGGGTGTGGTTGTTTGGTTCCCGTCCCCCCACTGGCCGCCTCCTTTCAGAACTAGTCAAAGTTCAGGCTTGACACTTGCAAGCCTTCTAGTAAGAGAGATAGGGAGGGAGGTCATATATCATATGCTCCAGAGAAAAATAATCTCCTGACCTTCTTGAACATAACCATAGAGTTGCTGCCGGAGACCTGTTCTTGTTTTTTAAATGGAATGGCCTGCACCCTGAGGAGTATGAAAAATATTTGATGAAAGTCAAGATTTCAACAGCTTTCCTCAAGAAAGTTGTCAGCTCTGTCCCCCTTGTTTTTGTTAAGACTCTGGTTTAAGATATCTGCTTTCACATCTGTTAGTACAGATCATAATTAGCGTTTGTGTTGCTACCCTGCTGCTCACTTTAGGATGTTAGCCCCCAGAACGCTTAGGCCACGCATCTTGTACTAGATACGGCTGCAGCTTTTGTACATCAGCAGTGCAACTGGGCTCATGTGTATTTGAGCAGCTAGCTCGGAATTGTCTTGAAGTGAATGAATTAGCCTTACTTCTTTGCAAGTATGGAGTGGAGAGCAATGTCTTCACCCCTTTGCAAGACTGTTTTTCTGTCTTTCAAGATTTTTTATGGAGACGTGATTTATGTTAAACCCATGATCTAGTGTTCACCTGTCTCAAGACTGTCACTGTGGCAGCAGCAGCAGAGCATGGTGTCTGAACAAAGCTAAATTTTGTTGTGACTCTGGGGTGACAGTGTTCCACTAGAGCAGTGCACCCAATCCAGCTGGCTCGCTTTGCTAAAATACTGCTTGTGTAGTATTATGAGAAGTTTTGGTCATCCGCTGAAGCCTCTTAGCTTTTGATCAAACTTATGTCATCCCAGTACTTGACTTGATAATCTGTTTAGTTCTTGCTAATCCAATTGCAAATCAGTGGAAGACCCTTTGAATGACTACGCTTATGTCTGGCAGTGTGACAGTAGTGCTGAAGGTGACTAACAGTATGACCAGTCAGATGACCTCATGGTTGCAAGTGCTGATAACAACTTTACAATCATAAAGACAGACAGATGATGCTCGGGTTTCATCCTAGAGTTTACTTACTGTGAACAACTAAAGACAGTGCGTGACTGCTTGCTGCTTTTATTTATCCTGGCAAAATAAATTTCCTGTTTGAAGCAAAGTTGCCACCTTAGGGTTTTGTTGCCTAAAAGGTTCAACAAACTGTTGCCAAAAGTCTACTCGAAAGGCTGAGTGGATCAACTGTTGGGTTATATACTAGTCAGTGCTACAGTAGAAGTGTCTTGGAGCTCCTTCAATGCCCAATATCACAGCGGTGCCATTACCAATCTTAAAGAGTTTAGTATGTCAAGTTGTTGTACCCTGTGCTGCATCAGGGGATGGTTGTGAAGGGCCGTGTTTTGCTCCAGTCAAGTAAGAGTTTTATCAGCTCTGCCTTTGGTGGGATTGTTGCTGGTCGGTCTTGTACATTGAGGCCATTGAATTGAGGATGCCAGTGAGAAGAGGTGTTAGCACTGACTGGCTTACTGAATATAGTATTTCTGCAGAGGTCAGTGAACCTCTTGCGCCTCTTCCTCTCCTGCAAGAAGATTTAACTGAAAGAATATCAGAGGACAGAAAGTATCTTTGCTTAGGATACATACAGTGCACGTGGGCAAGATCCTCAGTTTCAGCTATTTATTAAGACAGAGTCTGATGGCTAGGTGGCAAGAGCTTCTTGGACAGGGCTCGAGGGGAGGATGCTACAGGTGAGCAAGTTTGCAGAACTATATAGAGAATGGTTAAATGGCTGCATAAAAGATCTTTCAGTTAAGGCTCATGCCTTTCTAATTGCTCAGTTCCTTATGTGTTTGCTGTTCAGCTTTTACTTTTTCGGTCTTCCCCAAGTCTACTCTGTGACTTCAGGCCATTATAGGAAGCTGGGCATTATTAATGACATAAGGCAGGGAAGGATGCCCTTAAGTAGCTCAGAGGAAAACCTTATCTCTGGCTCTGCATAGAATACACCTTTCCTTCACTTCTGCTGGATGCAGCTTCCCTGTGCCCCAGTCTTGGTTCTGAAGTTTAGCCTGGACGTAGGGCTCCTGTTTGCTTACCTTTGAAAAGCATCCCAATAAGACACGAGCAGCTAGTATTAATTAGCATTTTCTAGGGCTGAGTGTGCCACTTCAAAGAATGGTTATAGACCAGAGTGGTGTTTTCAAGGTAGCACCTTCTTGTATATGGAAGTAGGTTCCTCTTGGAGAGGTAAGCTGTTTTGTTTTCCCTGGTTCATGTGTTTTAACTGTTTGAGGCCTAAATCCTGCCCCCATGTACAGCTTGACAATATAATCTTGATATTGTAACTGTTCAAACACATGCAAGGCCTAATTTGGCCCATGGAATTCTCTCTCTGATGTTGATACATGAGCAGAAGAAAAACCTGGAGTAAGAATCTGTCTGGCAGTTGTTCTGAAAAGCTGACTTGTACACTCCCCATAGACCTTGTTTACTTAGATAGATAGCAAAGGACTTCCTGTAAAGTAGTTGAATAACAAGTTCCAACATTTCCTGCTACTTCAGTGATCAGTCTTTTCACCTACTCTGTACTTCAGATCTGTTTTGTACTTGTATGTATGCTTTCTGGCATAACGTTAGAAGGAACTCTTTATTACAGTGTTAGTTTTTAATGCTGGAGTTGCTTTCCCTCAACAACAGTCCTAAGCTAAGTGTATTTTAAGCCTTCTTTCCTTAAGTTGGGCTAAAAAATAAATTATGAGATTGCTCTTCTGCTCTCACTAACTTTTTGTCCAAGTGTTTGACTTCTGTTGGCTTGCTCAGGTATGGAAGTTTGAGGTGCACCTACATTACTTCTGGGGGGAATTTGCAACATACTTCCTGCAGCAAGTTTGCTACCTGCCCCCACTTAGCTCTCCTAGGTTTGGAGCCTGTTGTTTGGGATTCCCTTCAGGTGAAACTAAGCTGTAAGATGCAGTCTTGTTGTGTCTAGGTGTTCGTCTACCTTGGCTGGTGGGCAAGACTAGACCTAAGTTTGAAATAGTCTTCTGGAATGTATGGCGTGGACAGGTTAGTAGGTCTTCAGTCTTGCTCTGAAGGTATGCTCTTGGTGTATCCTTGCTAGTGTAAACATAGCTTCAGAAACCAAAATGTGTTCGTGAAAAGAGGCAGTTAAGAGCCTGTCAGGTGCTCTAGGGCAAGCTAGATAGCAGAAAATCCATGCAGGCAAGAGTTGGTATGCGTGCTCATTTGGAGTTAGGTTTTAGGAAATATTAGGTAATCCAGTCAGTCCACAGATGAGATTTTCTTTGCTCGGGAATTCTTTCAACTTAATTGTTTCAGACCGCAGTTCTGCAGTCTGATTCCTTGTTGGGCAGAGAATCCACACAGGGCAGACATGTTATGAATCCTACTTGAAAGTTTGTCAGAGTTAGTCTGTTGACCATGAGGAAAAAAAAAATTTGGAAATCAGGCTTCAGCTGTTCTCATGCTTGTGGAGTTACTTTTTTTCTCTTTGCATGTGCTCAGTTCTAGACAGAATATGTTTTTGAGCTTAATGTGGCAGAAGAGTTCTGTTAAGGGAATCTTAAAAATTTATTTCTGCCCTCCTGTTACGATGCAGGGCTGACTTCTAACGCTTTTGATTCTCTAGTCAGCGAGTACTTGGTCCAACTTCTAGCTATTTTATGGTAAAAAGGCATTTCTCTGTGTGGTGGTAGCCTGCTGGGAAGTGATTGTTTTCATGCTGTTAGATCCAAACTTCTGACAATAAGCAGTTTTTCAGTACTGGTAACTTGGCATGTTCCTCTCTTGCACCAGTATAACCCAGGAATTCCCAGCATAACGTGCTCTTGCTTTAATCTGTGGCATAAGGTGAAGATTTAAAGTCCTCCCTGTTGGTCTTGGCCTGTAAATTTAAAGCATTCCTCTTTGTCCAGAGTCTTTTAAAAAGTCAACCGCTGATGATGTTTGGTGTAATTCTTTGTCCTTTTTTTCTCAGATAGCAAGTTAGACAATGAGGTCAACGTAAGAAGCTCTGGTCTAAGACTGGGTTGAAGTCTGTAAATCTGAAATGAATGCTTGTAGCACTCCCAGGTACAACCTACTTGAAAATAGGGAGGGATCTACTGCAAAATACGGTTGTTAAAAATGGATGTGTAATTCACAAGGGATGCATAATGTGTGGTAGGTAGAGCTCCAGTATCCTTTTAAATAGGAGCATTCTCTAGTCAGAAGCATGACGTCTGCAGTTTGCAGCATGGAGGACTTCCGGTGATTCTGGAGTCTGACTACTTCATCTTGTTTGGGTCTGGACTCATTCTTTGGGTGTTAACAATAACACTGTGTGAACTCTAAAGCAGTAGCAGGACATCCTAGTTGTAGGGGTTAGGATTTAGTCCTGGGGGAGTATGGTAGGGCCTCAGGTCATGATTGCTCATCTGCGGGAAGTGGTGGAAGTTGCCCATGGCTTTTAGAGACAGTAGGCTCAGGCTCTAAAATGGTGAATGGTTCAAAACTGTGCCAGGGGAGGTTTAGACTGAACATCAGGAAGCATTTTTTTACCAAGAGGGAGGTCAAACACTGGAGCAAGCTTCCTAGAGAGGTGGTCGATGCCCCAAGCTTGTCAGTGTTTAAGAGACATTTGGACAATGCCCTTAATAACATGCTTTAGCTTGTGGTCTGCCCTGAAGTGGTCAGGCGGTTGGACTAGATGATCGTTGTAGGTCCCTTCCAACTGAAACATTCTATTCTAGAAAAGCGGAAGGAAGAAAATGCTGTCTTGTGAGGTCTGTTCTTAGACCATGCCTCTCTTGCTGACAATGCCTCTTGCTTAAACCTATTCCATTACCTTTCTAATTGCACTTATAAAATTATTTCAGTGCAGGAGCAGACTTTAAATTCTTACTGCTAGCAAAAAAATACAGTCTACTTTGTATATGTTACAGCAGTAACAGGAACTGTAATGTAAAATTTTGTATGGAAGGAAGGTAGGGGTACTTTTAAGGTGTTCTCAGGCAACCTGTGCAGATTCTGAGAACACACTGCAGAGGTACAGGATAAATGACATGTTTACCTCTTTCTGTGACATGATTTTGAATCCTAGCAGACAAAGCAAATGTTTCTTGTGTGAAACTGAAAATATATCAGTGCAATAATGCATTTTAGTTTGTCTAGTCTTGGGCCTTTGCCTTGCAGGTAATCTTTTGAACAAGGACTTAAATTAATTCTAAGGACTATATTAGTGATTTTTAGTCAGATATTTTGGAGAATACTTGCCTTAGAAGTGTAATTGAACCTGCTTTCTTAAACTGAACTCTTAACTGGGATGTGTGCTTGAGCCTGTTTGCCCAGGGCAGTACTCATGCTGTAGGGCAGTATGATAAGAGTATCAAATAGAACTGAAGAAGCATCCCATAGGTGACTTCATCTTTCTCGATTAGCTGCTTGATCAAATCACTCATTGATGCAGCTTTTTAAACTGTCATGCTGACACAAGGTCATTTGTTTCTTGTTACCTTGCAGGAAATTATTATAGAAAGTCCACATCATCTGGATTACCATATACTGCATATAGCTCCCAGCAGGAACCTGTAAAATTCCCTATTCTTCCTGGAAATAGAATTAATTCTTAACAGGAGGTGACTTGTAAAACTGGTCTGCAAGTGGTGCATTTTGCTACCCCACTTTTTTCGTTAGCAACTCTTAATTGGCTGCAAATGAATTCTTAACATTTTTTAAGACTTCTTAGAGGTGATGTTGGGAAGTGAGATTTGGTGTATCTGCACAATGCAGACCTGCGTGGTAGTTCTTTTTGGTATCGTCAGGCTGGCTGGTGTGGCATCTCTGTCTAAATGCTACGTTAGCTTGACTGTCTCTAGAAAGTGAGGTAGAAAAGGCTGAGAGAACATGAGTAGGAAGACATAGTTTTGCAACTAAATAAATCTGTTGGCTTCAGACTTCATATGGCCCTCATAATAAAGCTCTGCATCTCTCTGTTGGATTTGAAAAGAGAGGTTGAATAATTAATTCCCTCCCTTAAGATACAGTGTGAAGGAAGCCCAGAGAAGCAGATAATCATGGGAACCTGGGATATCACTTCTAGGACAAGACAAGTGCAACAAAGTGGCTATGTGAATGTGGGGGACAAAGTGGTGAAGTGTCTGGAGAGGGAGAGCAGACCTCACTTGGTGCCCTGGGAGTGAAGATAACCAGCTGGGTTGGGTTCAAGGCCTGGAATGTGAAGTTGTTGAGACCTGAACTTTGTGCTGGGGGCTACCTCCGACTCCTAGCTTTAAGTGTGCTCCTGGACTGCTGCTAGATAGCATGACAGACCTTGGACAAATGAGCATTGATGTGAGAGGGTGTGTTGGTTTTTTGTTTTTGTTCCCCCCCCCAAATAAAAGGAACTGTGTTTGGATCCAAGTCTTAACATATTTTGTCCATGCTATTCAGCATTGTGTAAGTGCATGAGCTAGAAAATACAACTGAGTAATTTGGGCAATAAATGGAATAAGTAAATAATGAAAAAAGAATTGGTTTTAATATCACTGCCAGAGAAATACTTCTGAAGTTTAAAAAAACCAATGCTGCAGTGTTGTCCCTTAGCGCATGACAAAGATTCAGGTTGAACTTGCAGCTTTCTGTGTTGACACCTGCTTGTGTAGCGTTACTATTACCAGTTGGTTTCAAAATAATATTTCTGTGCTTTATGTGGAAAGAGCCAAGTGCTGGTTTCAACTTACCCATATTTCTTACTGCCTGTCACTGGCAAGTGATCCTGCGGCCATTTGGGGGACTGGGGTTGAAAGCAGTAAAACAATCTTTAGAGCATAGTAAGAATAAGGCAAGCTCCTGCATTTTGTAGCAAGGTAAACTTAATATCAGAATTGTACTGTGTGTGGCCTTAAAGCCTTGCTATTGCAAGGCCTATGCTGAAATAATATTTTTAGCAATGCAAATAGCTCTGAAGACTCTTTTGGCTTCCAAGGATGCAATCTGTTGGCTTGAGCCCACAGAGCTTTGAGGATGGAGATGCAGCTCACGCGCTGTTCTGTCTGTGCTGAGAAGTGTGGTCATGTGCAATGCTGAGCAAACACATCATCTACCATATCGCTGTTATCAACCAGGCACTTCTAGAGTAACTTGGTTTCATTTTCCTGAGACCTTTACTAATGGATTAATATATGGAATCATAAAACTGAGCATAAAAGACCTGGAGCACAGACCTCCCTCCAGTGATGGACCATCTCTGTTGGTGGCCCCCCTGTTGAATCACTGACACTTGCTGATCTCTAACTGCTGAATTTGTGTCGTTGCAGGTTCAGGTCCAGGTCCAGCAGTCACCACAGCAGGTCTCCGCCCAGCAGCTCTCTCCACAGCTCACTGTCCATCAGGCTTCAGAGCAACCAATACAGGTTCAAGTGCAGATCCAAGGCCAAGCGCAGCAGCAGGCATCCCAGACAATACAGAGTCAATCTCTTCAGAGCCCCAGTCCCTCTCAGCTGCAGGCAGCTCAAATCCAAGTGCAGCATGTGCAGACTGCCCAACAGATCCAGGCTGCAGAGATACAGGAGGAACACATACAACACCAGCAGATCCAGGCCCAGCTTGTGGCAGGACAGGCCATTACTGGTGGCCAGCAAATACAGATCCAAACAGTTGGGGCACTGTCACCTCCACCTTCTCAACAAGGCTCGCCACGAGAGGGAGAGCGGCGGATCAGCACTGCTAGTGTCCTTCAGCCAGTGAAGAAACGTAAAGTGGATATGCCTATTACCGTATCGTATGCTATTTCAGGGCAGCCAGTTGCCACAGTGCTGGCCATTCCTCAGGGCCAGCAGCAAAGTTACGTCTCTTTAAGGCCAGACTTGTTAACAGTGGACAGTGCCCACCTGTACAGTGCCACTGGGACCATTACTAGCCCCACTGGAGAGACTTGGACCATCCCTGTTTACTCTGCTCAACCACGTGGTGACCTTCAGCAGCAAAATATAACCCACATCGCCATCCCTCAGGAGGCCTACAATGCCGTCCACGTCAGTGGCTCACCAACGACACTGGCTACCGTGAAGCTGGAAGACGACAAGGATAAGATGGTGGGAAGTACTTCAGTAGTGAAGAACTCTCACGAGGAAGTGGTGCAGACTCTTGCTAATTCGCTCTTTCCAGCGCAGTTTATGAATGGCAACATCCACATTCCAGTGGCAGTGCAGGCTGTGGCAGGGACGTACCAGAATACAGCACAGACAGTGCACATATGGGACCCGCAGCAGCAACAGCAGCAGCCCACACCCCAAGAGCAGGGGCAGCAGCAGCAGCAGCTACAAGTCACTTGCTCAGTAAGTTAAAACTGCTTCTCGGTCTCAGTCCGTGATTAACAACTTGCGAATGTTGTGGAGAGGGAGAATGTAAGTGGACAGCTGGTATCTAGGAAGCAGAGATGCGTCTGTCCCAGTAGCCTGGGCATGATGTAGGGCATTTTACTCCCAATAGGTGTAGGACTGCAGTGTGTTGATGTTGGTACATAATTATAGGATGCACAGCTTCCCAAAAGAAATTCAGTCCTGATCTTCGTAGTGTAAATTAACAGATATATGCTCACTGCTAGCCTCTTCGTAGCAGGTATTCTGAGGTCTGCAGTCTTCTCCTGAGCTGTTCTAGGGGTTGCAGTGGAAAGGCAGGGATGGTTGCAGCGAAGTAAGGTGTGCAAATATACTGGTCAACTAGTTATCAGTTACTTTGTGTTATGCAGCACGTGGAGTCCACAGCAGATCCAGTGCTCGGGTAAAGTGTTGAAATCTGACTAGTTGTGAGCAAACTTCATGGATTAGGTGTACCTGTCTGTAACACCATGTCCTCCTTCGGTAAATGCCTGGTGTGGAAGGGCACAGTAACAAGCAGTGGCAAGTGAGCATCTCTTCATAGTGCTTGGCAAACCTGGCAGCCAGATCTATTGCTGGTTTTTTTAAAGGCTTTGTTGCTAACTTTAAGCCATAGATTATTTTGAATTTGCTTTTAAAACTTGAATAACTAGGGCTATTAATGGCCTCTCTTATATGTGCAAATGGATGTAATTTATCTTTTATTACCAGAAAGTGAAAAGTGATTGATCTGTCAGAGCCTGTTTTTGCTGAATGGAATGAGGGCAAAAATACCCAAGTCTGCTAGCATAAATGTTGTTATAAATTCTTTCCAGTTTATAAATAACACTGTTGGCTTTATAAAGGCGAATATGCCCTCTACTTCGTCAGTAAGCACTGAGACAAGGAGGATTACTTTCTGTAGTCGTGTCTGATTGTTTCCAAGTTGATTGTGAGCTATAGCCCACCAAGGTCTTCACTGAAGAGGGCTCCCTACATCTCTAGATAACTTTCAGGTGCTGGATGCCCTCTTTATAAAGCTGTACTTTAAGCTACAGCTTGTGGGTCTTGTAATGCATGGAGTTTTGTTTGACTGGGGATTTTTTGTTTTGTCATGTTCAAAGAGCCTTCTGTAGCTCATCTTTTCCCTGTATTGGTACTTCAGAGATCACTCCATCGCTTTCAGCTACTTGAACAAACTGAGTTGATAGAACTTCTTGCCTTTCTGCTAAACAGGATTTTTAGACTTATTCTAGGGTCTTTTAAGAGCATGAGCCACATTCTTGGGATCCTTTCCGAGGTATTAACTCCATAATTTCTTTAATGGTTACTTTTAAATCTTCTACTAATGCTGTGTATTCTTGTGCACAGTGGTCTGAAATTCTTGGGTATCAGACAGTTTTCTGATTCTAATTTTCTGGAGTACTGGGTGTTGCATAAGCCCCTAAACACAGAGGCAAGTCCAGGAGGTATGCATTCTCCCTCTAAGGGGGCAATAAAGCTACTATAGGTGAACATCAAACTTTTGGGGGTTGTCCTTCTCACAACTGTGAGACTGAGAAGGAATTTGCCTGCTTGCCCCACACTGTCCTCTGGCACTGTGCTGCTGTGGGATCTGGGCAAGTTGCAGCTATTTTGCTCTATTTGTGAAAAATGTAAGTCGGTTAAGAAGCAACTGCCAGTTCAGCCTGTGTGCCTGCCTTCACACTGGAAAAGGTGTCTGCGAGGTCAGGGCAGAAGATTACCACTTAGGTTGGGCTGACAGAGGTGGTTGGGTCTGAAAAGCTTTCCTCTCTCTGGAGCGTAATGGGGGAGCAATCTGGAGGAGAGTGGAGGCTCAATCCTAGCTCCTACAAAGACAAGGTGTCAGTTTACCCTGGGACTCCTGTCCTCTTTAAGACACAGGCTTGCTTGACAACTTAAACTTTGTCACCATCTGCCTTGATAAAAGCTGGGCCCTTTCAGTCACAGTCTCCCTCTGCAGCTGTGGTGGATGCCTCTGGTGATGTAGGGGCTGATAAGCAAAGAGCTATTAAGAGCTGATGAAAAAAAAAAAAAAAAAAAANAGCCAACCAGAGGCAGTCAGAAAGCTCCAGTCTCAGGCTCTTGCAGGCTTTGCCTCTTCAACTGTTTTTTTGTTATACTAAGTAAGGTACAGGTATTACTGAAGACTCTATGCCACTTTCATTATGGTCTCTAGTACTGTTGGAGCAACTTTCACTTGGCACTTGGCAGTATCAAAGGAAAAGTTACTTCATTATAAGCCTTGTTTTTTGGGGTGGCTCTTAGGAAGGAGAAAGCAAAACTGTTTTGATGTAAGAATTGCTATCTCTGTAACATTCAGGGTGCCAATGAGAATTTGACTAAGGGCTGTAAAGCTTCAAGATAATCTGCTTAATTGAGGTAGCCATGAGACTTTCTGTGGCATGAGATTGAGAAGCTGTAGTGAAGAACACAGAGTGAGTGCAGCTGGAGGGCTTGCTGCTCTTTCTGGATAGGTGCTATCAGTTGCCTGTAAAATAAGTTTCAATTTGAGGTAGTAATTCTTGGTGACTTAAGGTCCTGCTGCAAAGTAAACTTCCAAAGGATCTGGAGACCTTTTAGGTCTACAGTAGGTCATACAGTAGCTCTTCACAGAACAATAGCTAGTCCGCATTAGCAGTATTTAGTAGTTTGAGAGCATTTCATTGCAACTGAATTAATGTTTTGATGCTGGTGTTCTAGTCTGTTACTACTTTAAACCTCTTACAAATGAATTAATCTTATCAGCTCTCAACGGTAAGAACAGAGCGTATCTATTCTGTCTGCCTGTCGTGTACTGAATAATGAGGAGAGCCTGCCCTCGATGGGGAAGGATGCTAGCAGTGTACAACATGTGATCGTACCCAGAATCTTGCTTGGGGCAGTCTAGGTTTGAAGCAGCAATGGTCAGTAAAGCTGATAGCACCTTGCTGTTCTTCACTGCCAGGGGCTGGCGGTCTCTCTAGCTGCTGTGCCTCAAGGCTGCGTCTGCGAGGGGCCTTGGGCCGCTCTTGTAGTGAGATGATGGGCTTTAGTGGTGGTTCAGAGTGACAAGTTGGCTGAAGCCAAGAAAAATGCATTGGAGCAAACAGGGCTTTGGAATCGATAGTCATCTGCTTCAGTGTTTGAGGGGAGACCAGAAGTCTGTTGTTGAGAGGACTTTAGCCCTATGAAGATCCTTCGCTTTGAACGTACTGGCTGGCTTCTTAATGGTATTGCAGGAAGAACAGCTCGTGGCTGTTAGGTCTCCTATGATGTTCTGCATCAAATCGCAAGTTGCGTGGATTTGCTAAAGGGGTTATAGATATGTCCATTCAAACTAAAAGTGTTCTTGGAGAGACAAATACTCTCTTGCAAGCAGCAATTCAGGTTAGACAGCAAAAGTTGCGTTCCTTGGCTTAATTTCTTGTTAGAGAGGAGTGTTGTAAAAGGCTGATACCCAGGGGCTAGAGGTAGTGTGACATTGCTTGTTTTTTGTCCAACTGTTGCATATCAAAGTGTTTATATAAACTGAAATGTTTTCTTTCATAGGCTCAAACTGTTCAGGTTGCTGAAGTTGAACCACAGCCACAGCCACAGACTTCACCTGAACTTCTACTTCCAAACTCTCTGAAGCCAGAAGAAGGGCTTGAAGTGTGGAAAAGCTGGGCACAGACCAAGAATGCAGAGCTGGAAAAAGAAGCCCAAAATAGGCTAGCACCTATTGGAAGTATGTGTCACAACAACGTGGCCTTTCCTTCCTTTCAAGCAGGGTTAGGAGTGACTAAAATATTAGCTCTTTACCGCTCTGGAAAACACCTTTGTTTAATCAGTGATTGTTTTTAAATTTAAGCTTTGATTTACCCTGCAATACTAATTATTGCATGCTCACATTGCCATAGGACATGTTCGAGTGGAGGTATTAGCTCTATGCTGAGTCAACTTGAGCACCTAGGCTGGTAGTAGTAGAGAAGGGCTCTGTATGACAGTGGTGCATGGATGAACAAAATGGCTGTGAATGCCAGCCAAGCTGGTAGAGCAGTCACAGAGCTGCTGTTTTCCTATTGCTGCAGGGCAGCATTTCATTGCAGACATAGTAAAAGAAGGCAATAGTCATGCATTTGGCAGGGCAGAGAGTCTTCCTGTCAGATTCTTGCCCGTTTATCTTTTAGTAGATCTGGCAGCCTAAGATCTTGATTTATTTCAGGTTTCTTTATTATACTGGGAGAAGGAGGTAGTACTGGGCCTACCAGCTAGAATGGCAAAGCCGGAGATGTGGGAAATCATTCCTGAAAGGTTGGGAAATAACATGGCTTTATGGCTTAAATAACGTGGCTTTGTTTTGTTTTTCCAGGGCGTCAACTGCTGAGGTTCCAGGAAGATCTCATCTCTTCAGCTGTGGCTGAGCTGAATTATGGTCTATGCTTAATGACACGAGAGGCTCGAAATGGTGATGGTGAACCCTATGATCCAGATGTGCTCTACTATATCTTCCTGTGTATTCAGAAGGTAGGGGGAGGACAGCTATATGTGCAGCAGAGCCGTGCGTGTTGTCAGCACGTATAGGGAGGATTCTCTGTTACAAAAATGGAGATTGTGGCTTCTATTAAGCTTCCCAACAATTTCATAAGAAAACAGTCTCTTTGCCTTTTTAAAAAAAAAAAAAAAAAAAAATCAGATTAATTATAATTAGTGCGCGGCAATGCTTTCACCTACTGAGTTAAGTTTGTGAAGAATTGTTAATAACTGAGTTCAATATCATAATAAATCCTTTTAGTTTTTTTGGTGGGGGAAGGAGGGTTGGATGATGTTTGAGGAAGTTTTCAACGTCAAAACTTGATCTAGTTGAAGCTTTAACAGCCAAGAACTTAGCTTTGCGTGGTGTGGGAAGTCTGAGCTGGTAATGTTAGTGCACTTTCTGGAAGAGCACTACAGGAAGAGCAGGAACAGAGCTAAACTCCAGTAGGAGAATTGAGCATCTCTCTCCTTAACCTAAAAAAGTAGTGTCCAAAGGGCAGTCATGTGAAATAACTTGCATTGAACACACCTGAAATAAAAGGTGAAATCCAACCAGCTTTACTTTCTAAGATGGTTTTTCCTTTCTGTCTTAGCATTCCCATGACAGTAACTGAGATTACCTACCCTCTACTGGCCTTGGTGCAAGGGTCTTTCCTCACTCTTCTAAGTAGAGTGTATTAGTCTTCAGCGCTGTGCTGTAAAATGCTTGACTAACCGGGTATGTGGGCTCTTAGGATAAGGTCTGGTTTAAGGAATACACTTGCTACCACTGTACTGGACTGTGGTGTGAATCTCTTACAGTATCTCTTTGAAAATGGCCGAGTAGATGACATCTTCTCAGATCTCTATTATATTCGGTTCACTGAATGGCTGCATGAAGTTCTCAAGGACGTACAGCCCCGTGTGTCCCCTCTTGGTAAGAACTTTTGTTTAAGAACTTTAAAACTTTCCGGAGTTTGGAATGTTTAAACTGAACCACAGCATGAGTGTAGTCTGAATAGAAACGGTTTCAAAGTACTTACTGTCCCTAGGACAGCTTATATTGGTCAGGGAGAAAAATGTTGCATCTGCAGTGAATGCTGGGGTTATTGCACATGTCAGGCTCTAGCCCTGATTGTCCTTGAGGGTTATTTGTCTATCACTTGTCAGCCGTCAGAAGGCAGATTGTTGGGACTTTGTAGTGTTGTGAGATTGGCTTACTTGGAAGCCAGCTGATCCTTGATCTGAATCAAGCTTCTTCATCTGAAGTACTAATACATCTTGCCTCTAATATGTATTGTTACTTTGGGAGATAATACAACACTGTCATGTTGCCATGTAGCCAGATGGATACGGTCTGCAGGACCAACTAAGTGTCAAAGAGAAAATGCATGATTAGAGCCTCAAATGCTGCAATCAAATGCAGCTCATCTCGACTCTGTGTTTAGAAGATGATGGCAACAGGGGTGGGGGGAGTGGTTCCAGAAGAGACAGATTTTGACAGAGTTGCATATGAGAACTAGGTTAAGAATTGCATTTTCAGAGCACAGAAACCTGGTTTCTCATTACTTCATTCCCTTTGATCTGATTAGACGCCAGTGAAGAAGCTATTGGTTGTGTTCAGAAAAGTAGCTGATGTTACAGGCTAGATGGCTAAGTAGCACCATGAGTTTTGGAATCCTTTTGTTTTCACTCTGGCTGTTTGATCTGTGCTTTGTCATTCCACAAGCCCCAGAGTTCATACTGCTGTCTGTTTCTCTGTTTATCTGTGTATTTGGAGTATAGTATTTCTCTTCTACACAAAGGGAAAAAAATCTGAGAATCAAAGGGATTACTCATGTGTCCAAATACATCACTTGGCACCGTGCGCTGACTAAAGCTGCGCACAGGGCCAAGAGCTGATTTGTTACACTGGCCTGCCTGCTCTCACATATTATTGGATTAGGAGCATCTGCATTGGAGTTGAGCCATTAATTAAAAGCTGTTTAAGTGCATGTTTATTTCTCTCTGGGCTGGGATGTATAGGCGTGTTGCAGAAGCATGCTTTGCGCAACTAGAGGTTGACGTATGTATACAAGAGTTTCCTAACTGTACCTGGTATTTAAAAAGTTACTTGCACAGTAGTGAATCTTGACATCAGTGAGGATCTCCTCTTCCTCCTTCCCTTAAGACTTATATGTTCTCCAATACTTGCAGACTATAAAATGCTGCCTATGTTCCTGCTGTGACTGTCTCCTGGCGTGATGCTGACTTCTGATTATTGCAGGTTATGTCCTCTCCAGTCATGTAACAGAAGAGATGCTGTGGGAGTGTAAGCAGCTAGGAGCTCACTCCCCTTCCACCTTGCTCACTACACTGATGTTTTTTAATACAAAGTAAGTACTTAGGTCTCTGGGAATCTTGGAATAAAAGAACTTCAAACGCCTTGACAGGGTTGGTAGGAAACTGCTGCACTGGATTAGGGTGAAATCGTGAATTTCTAATGGTTGCACACAGAGCCCTCTTGCAGCCCCATCAAGCAAAGAAGATGCAGTACAACAAAGAAATGAGCTAGCAGAGGGGAAACTGAACCTGTGGCTGTTACGTGCTTTGTTGCTGGAACAGTCTTTCATTCCGTGTTGGTTTGAGCTTCAGCTGGCTCATGATTAGTAAAGATAACTACCTTGCTGTTGTGACTGTATCCTTTACTTGCGTCTGAATGCCCTGTGTTCTCTTCTTGCTGCTCAGATACTTCCTGTTGAAAACAGTAGACCAGCACATGAAGCTGGCCTTCTCCAAGGTGTTGAGGCAGACCAAGAAGAACCCTTCTAATCCCAAGGATAAAAGCACGAGTATCCGCTATCTGAAGGCTCCTGGCGTACACCAGACAGGACAGAAAGGTAGTGTCTGGAAGTTTTCTTTGGGAATATTTACTTACTGGGCTTGAAGGAAGTGGATGAACCTGGAGATGTCTGCAGGTAGGGCCACGAGAACCCAAGGCTCTGCCAATTACCTTCAGCATAGCAGCATGAGTTTTCTGTGCGTTCTGTCTGAGAGAGCGTAGTACCTTCTAATAATAAGGCTGGGGACATACCTTACCTGAGGCATATCGGACTCATCAAGAGCTAAGGATAACTTTTTTGTTACTTTTGTTTTTTATGGGCAAAGGGACTATTGGGTGTAAGTGGTTATGAACAGAAGGAGAAACTTCTTTGGGAGGGCTTCTCTTACGTTGACTCGTGAACCCATATAGAATCCGTATGTAAGTATAATCTGTCCTCTTAAAAGCATGGACTCAGGATTTAGCTGAGGCATTGCAGTCTCAATAGTGAGATTTCCATCATTTTGGGCACAGGTAGAGGAGAAACGGAAAGAAGGATATGGATGGGTTGTGATCTTCAGTAGCCTTGGGATAAAGCAAGCTCTCCGTATAATGCTTTGAGCATTTATAACCAGGTGCTTCTGCCCTGGAATAGCTGTATGTCTCTTGCCAGCTCTTGCATGGTGACAAGGTGCTTCAGAGTGCTGAGGCTGTACGGCACTGCTCAGTTTGCTGTACTTATACAGAATGTCTGACAGACTTCTGGGGGGCTGGTTTGTAGTTACAGATGACATGTATGCAGAGCAGACTGAGAATCCAGAGAACCCCCTGAGGTGTCCGATAAAGCTGTATGACTTCTACCTCTTCAAATGGTGAGAGTTCTTGTTCATGTGTACAGTTGCTTGTCTTCTGTGACTGTTAAGCTGCATCGTGTGGCTGGCCTAGTTTTCAGGGCTGTGTTTTATTGCTGGCACGGTTTCTACATTTGCATAAATTTACTGAAATGGGGAGGGGCATTGATGTGTGAGAGAGTGGGATTTACTCTGATGGCATGTAAGTTGAACTTTTCTGGTATTTAAGAGACAAAGCCCGATTTGTGAACTGGCTGCTCTTAATCTCATACTCACTCTGGAGGTTTGCTGTGTTGGCATGAGCTCGCTGTTCTGCCTGTGACTCGCGAGCAAGTCATCTGGAAGCATCCGCTACTTGAGATGAGATTAGGGTCCTATTCAAATCGGCTTCTGAACAAAAATGAGGATTTGCTATGGAGGCTGGAGGGAGCCTCGAAGGACTTGCCTCTAAATTATGATGATTCTGATAATTACTGTAAACATTCCTCTGCACAGACGGGTCTGCAGCTAGCCTGGATGTGAAAATATGCCATCCTTGCTTCACTCTGAAAGACCCCTAAAGCCGTGTGTGTTCTGCTTACCCGTGTGAAATAAAAATTACTTTCTTGTAGTCGTCACCATGGCTTTTTAACCTTGGCATGGCCTAAAAACTTTGGGACCACTGTTGCCCCTAGATGTAACTCCATACCTTCATGTCTCATCAGCCAGATGTTCACTGTCAGGATTTGTGAAGCCTGGGGTGAGGACAGTGGCGGTCTCTCCCTCCCAGGACATTCTGTTAGTCTGGTTATTTCTGATCTTCCTCACACAGCCCCCAGAGTGTGAAAGGCCGGAATGACACGTTTTACTTGACACCGGAGCCAGTGGTGGCCCCCAACAGCCCTATCTGGTATTCCATCCAGCCGATCAGCAGAGAGCAGATGGAGCAGATGCTCACCCGGATCCTGGTGATACGAGAGATTCAGGAAGCTATTGCCGTGGCTAATGCCAGCACCATGCACTAAGGCATCCTTCTTGGCTCAGAAGGGGTGGGGCGGGGTGATGGGGGAGGGACAAGCAAAGATAAATTGTACAGACTTTTACACTAAAGGAGATGCCTAAGTTTTTGTTTTTTATTGGTGTAGTTATGAAGCCCTTTTAGGCTTCTTCTCTTTAAAAGAATCTAAAGGAAAACCTACCCATTGTGTATCCTACCCAACACACCAAACTGTTGGAACCATTGGAGGCTGCATATCCCCTGCAAGCTGGGAGCTGTGGAAAGCTGCTGGTTGACTCTGGTTTTTTTTATGATGTAGAAAACATGAACTACAGGATTGGCCTGGATGGCTGGGGCCTCTGTCTCCTTGGAGCACGTGCAGCCTAGAGGGCACAGAATGATGGATGGACCTGCTCAGCCAGTGGAGGAGAGGCAGGCATCTTCTTTTCTTGTGCTTGGACGTTAATTTGCTGTTATCTTGGAAGGAAGAGGAGAGAGTGAACTGCAATTGTGATTTATACAAAAAAAAAAACAAAAAACCCAACGATTTCTATTCAGACCTTTAAGTGACATTTTTAGATGTTAAAAATACAAACTTTACCACACTCTTCTTTTTTGGCCTAACATTGAGGCCTTAAACCTTGAGGCTCCTGTGCCTGATGGAATTCTTGTAACATACACTTGTGTATCATATAAAGATACCACCCTGTTTCTCTTATGTATTCTTACTCTAGTTGTTTATTAAGAATGACGAGCACGTCTTTTCAACATGCCATTGAACAATGTGTCTTTATTTGGGGAAGAGTGAGCTGTGAGGGTGGGGGGGTCATTATACAAAGATCAGTATGCAGACTGGTTGTTTTCATCCCTGTTTGTGCTTTCCAGCTCAACTCTGCTGGACTTCTTTCACCCCTACAAATTAGGAAGGTAGAAGGGGATTAACTTCTGTTGAAGGACCTGAATGTCTGCTTGCTGATGGAAGCTCAGTGTCAGGCTTGGAACATGGGAACTGTGAGACCAGATCAGACTGTCAGTCTGTCCTAATGTTCTGTGGCCAGCCTGTGAGGCTTCACCCCTAGGCAAATCCCCCTCTCCCCACCTTTACAACGCATCACACCAACGGCATGGTGGAGGGGTGTTGGAGGGAAGAGGCCTTCCAGGAGCACCACATGGCTTACTCCTGCTATTTAACAGCCTTTTCACAGTTTTTAACACAGCTGTGTAGCTTCTGGCATTGTTCATGATCATAAACCCCAGCCCTGTAGCCTTGCCTTGCTGCATCTTAAATGGTTGCTGTATTTTGTATCATTGTCAAGTAGTCTGCTCTTTTGAAGCCAGCGGGTAGCCAACTGTGCTTGAAATGGGAGATCACTCTAGCCAGGCTTGCTATTTGTGCCACCAGCTTCTTGGATGCGGAGAGATGACTCTGCTTCTTGAACTTCTCTTCCCTGCTTCTCCATCTCATGTCCCTTCCCTGTTCCAAAATATATAGATATATATTTAAATATATATTACAGTAAAAGAACTTAAACTTGTGTACCGGCAAGCAATTTTTCTGAAGCTTCTGTTGACCAGCACCTGTCTGTATTGAGAAGGAAGGTCTACCCTGTCTGGTTGTGCACAGTGTAAATCTGCACATAGGATGAGAGTAGTCGTAACGTTCCCTGCCTTCATGCTCTTGATCAGTGTTGAGGTGTGTGGGCTTAGAGAGACTTCAAGCCTCTGATGCTTCTTATTGACATTGGTGTTCATGAGAAAGCAGATGTGCTTGAGTTGGTTGTCAGTACGAGCAGTTTGTCCCCTGTATAGGACTCTGTGCTCAAATAAGTGCATAGAGGTAAAGTAGCAATGCACTGTTGTTTACTAATACCTGTACTCTAAAGTAGACCCTTAGCTCAGTGTCTGCCCTCAGAGTTATGCCAGGGGAAGATAGCCCAGGGTTGGTGCCTGGATCCCAGTGGGTAAGTTGGGAACATGGTGCCTGGGTGGTGTGTAGTGCTGGCAACACATACCCTCAGCTCAGTTCAGCTGTTGGGAGCCAGCAGTTGCTTCCTGGTAGGGTGGCTGTCGGGATTGCTGATACTGCTTCAGCTGTCAGAAGCCTGTAATCCCTTCCACTGTATCTTAGTGACTGGAATGTCCATCTCTGGCCCTAACTTAAGTATTTAAGGATATGGTTGGGGCAAGCTCCCACTGTTTCAAGCAGTGGGGTGTGCTTGTCGCTCAGGATGCCCCACAGGCCTGCACAGCATGGATTTCCCATTCTTTGGGCAGTTTGTCCTGTCTTCTGAACAGAGTTGCAAAGATGTGAGAGAAATTGCAGACGCCTGTGCTCGAGTCCCAGTGTGTGCTCTGCGATACTGCATGGGAAGCTAGCTCCAGCATGCCTGCACCTCAGCGTGAGATGCTTTGTCTGTCTCCATCAGAAATGCAGCGGGTGTTGAAGTCATCTGCCAGATACCCAGTGTACAAGTCGCTTCGTTAGGTGGCCTTGGGAGTCACCTCTTACACTAAAAATTACCAGAAGCTGGAATAACTTGACAGAACATTAGGGCAGTTCCAGATTAGGGGTGAACAGATACTTCAGCTGAGCCTTCTGGGGAAACAGAATTCCATGTTACCTTAAAATTCTAGATTGTGCACTTTCCTTACTCTACCCTTAACTGCAGGATGATCTAAAATCTTTGTAGGGGGAGAGTTCTCCTTGATCTTGGAGTATACCGCTTAAGAGCGAGGGAACTTGGCCCATGGTGAGCTGTGGAGATCTCCTGATGATTGGTTTTGTCCTGACAGACTGAAGCGTTTCCATTATTTTCTCATTGTTCAGACGTACATAGGAGAGGGATTTGCTGACGCAGAAGTGGACTGCCGTACTGTTCTGTACTGTCTCATCAGAATGTCCACCGTGTTAACTTCATTCCCTATTTTTAGAGACAATCGATATACTGTGACTTAAGGATTATTTTCCTGGACCTAGCTTCTAGTCTGGCTCTCTGGAGCTAGTTTAAAAGGTACAGTATTTCTAGAATATAAATACTATGTTCTTTGATAGTGAAGAACATGATCTGCTCCCTTTTAGGGGCTCATAGGAAGACGTGTACAGAGTAGCACAGAAAGTGCTGTGGCTTAGGGTTGCTATCCAAGTTCTGGGAAATGTTCCCAGTCAAACATGTAAAATAGCTTTTTAACACTTTCCTATAACCAGCTTGACTGCTGCTTAAAGGGTATTCCCCCTCGGCTCCAAGAGTGCCAAACTGCTAGCTCTTGTATGCGTGTATGTATTAAATGAGAATTCTCCATGCCCTATGCCTTGTATGAGACAGGCTGAAAATGCATCGATCTCTAAATAAATAAAGCTGAGAAGTCAAGCTAGAGACCCTGTGTTGCTGGCTTCAAACTATGCCCATCTTGTCTCTGGTGTGTGAAAGGAACCATAGAAAGTGGAGCATGACTGACTGTTGTAAAGCACCTCATATTCTGACATGAGACCTATGTATTGTCCTATCTCTTGACACTAATAGTGTTGCTTTCTTAAGGAAACTTGTAGCCTCACACACTCATCCATGGCACCATTAGATTTTAATTTACTTTCAAGAGTTCAAGCACTTCCTCTAAGTGGTAATGGCTGAAGCAGTGGCGAGCAGACTAGAGAGTGGTTCTTCACTCCTGTCTAGAGCAGTGAGTAAAAGGAACAGTCTAAGTAACTTACTAGGGCTCTTATCTGTTGGCTGCTTCACCGCTAGAGATCTCTTGGATTTTAGGTGGGAGACAAGGTCTGAAGTAGTTCCTGAACTGGGACCTTGGACCAATGGAAAAAGACTTAATCTGATCCCTAAATAAGAATCCTCTTCTGCACTGTTGCTCCCAGGGCAGAAATTAAGCCAGTCTTGTTCTCAACTGTGTGTAGCATGGGTTAGGCCATCTGCAGGCCTCCTATGCTGCGATAAGAACAGATCCAAAAGTGGTAGAAAAGAGCCCTCTGAGCATAAGTGGGGTGGAGGACTTACTGATACTGTAGTTGCTCATCCTCTTGCTGGTCTGAGTGCTGCTAGACACTGATTGACTCTGCACGGTCCAACCAAACTGCATTCTCATCCAAGTTTAATAATGACTTACTTGCAATTAGTGTTTGGACTCTGAAATCACTGTTAAAGTGGGATATAAACTGTCTTCCACCCCCTACGGGGCTTTTCCCCCCATCTTCTTGCTGGACCTGCTCCTCTCAAATACTACAGGGAACATACCTTATGCTGATGTTTCAGCCCGTTCTGTTTCACTGGTGCCAATGCATAGGAGAGAGTCCTTCTCAGCTCGAGCATCTTCCTACCTTAAGGAGCATCTCAAATCTTCTTCCAGAAGTCTCACTGACATGCTGCCCCAAAATCTCTGAAGCGATTGCTGTGTCCCCTACTTGTCGGTTCCCTTTGTCGCGTGGCTGAAGCTCGGCTCTCAGCACTGCAGTCGCTTTCCCTGTATAACCTTGTGCATGGCAGCCATGTTTGCCTGCTTCTCCATTCTCAATTGAGCTCATCAGAATGGGGAGGCAGATCGAACCCACCTACAGCAGCAATAAACCGCGTCTAGAACTTGAGAGGGAAGTGCAGGAGAGAACGAGGTGGAGGGGATGTCTCGGAAAGGCAGGGTCCAGTTGCAGCCCAGAGCCTCGCTTGATAATGAGTGTGCAGCCTATATGCAAAATACGTCTTGTCTGTCCCTCCCGTGTTGACCCTGGTCTGAACAGCACATGTGATTGGCATCCTGCAAAGTGACCTTCAGAACTCTCCAGTAGCTTTGCCCCGTGAGTAACTCACACTACAAATCATTTTAAAGAGATGCACTCAACTATTTTTTTAATTTAATTTTACTCTTATATTCTCTGCTCTTTGTAATCTGCTTGGAAATAAAATGTTTTTCCCTGCAGCCTTTGTTGTAGTCTGTTTGAGAACCATTAAACTTTGTCTGGTGTTTCTACTGGAACAGAAGCCAACTTGCCTGTTTACTGCTGTGCCCGTGCTCTAGTGTTAACAGCTGAGATCGGCGTGTGCCTCCCAGATAGGCTTAGCAAACCTTTGTTAGTGCTGTCCTTATTTAAAATAAAGGGTAGAGAGACCTGCTAAACGGATCTTGGTCTGGCACGATGCCTCCCTTTCTGCTGATCCTGTGACAGGTAACGCTGACTTGAGAGTGCGTGTCCTTGGCAGGCGACGCTTTCCTTTGGAAGGCTGCGTTTCTGAACTCGGCTTCCGGCATGAGTATCTCGGTGCCTTTACTGGATACTGCTTTCGGTGGTGTAAGCCTGGGCACTTTATTTACTGCAAAGGACAGTGCTTTTCTTACAGCTCCATAGCCCAAGCAAACTCCAAACAATGGGAAATCAGTGTCTGGATAGGTGAAATCAACTCTTATCTGAGAATCGACCCAGGAATTATGTAAAGAAGTAAAACCAGGGTGAAATGCAATCTTTTATAGCAGGCTGTCGGGGAACAAGAATTGAAACCCTGTGAAGTTCAGAGCATAGCATAATGACAAGAACTGTTAACACGTGGCTGTAGAAAGATGGCATTGATGTTGCCATTCACAGTAGTAGTAACAGGATCACTACCACTCTCTCCACTTAACGTTTTAAGTGGCATTGTGGATCCTTGTCGCTGGCTCTTAACTATCCAAGGGCTGCCTTTTCTTAGTTACGTGAGGGCTCCTGGAAGCCACACATCCCCTCCCTCACAGCAAAGTGAACATCCCTGCGCTGAGGCATGCACCTTCCTTTCCTGCTAGAAACAAAACCACAGTCTGGTGGGAAACAACTTTTAGAAACTGCAGCCTCTATTCTGTGCAGATTACTGCTGTCGAGACCAGACAAGCCACCTGAGAATCCTGCTTATGTCTGTAGTATGGTTTACTTGTTTGGGTTTCCCCCCACCCGTGTAAAGTCAACATTAGCATCTACCAAAGCCTAGCTTAACTGGTCTCCAAACTGTGCATTGTCTTTTGGAGTACTTTACTCAGACCAAAACATGTTCATCCAAACTACAGGACTGAACCTGACTGACGAACCTCACAGCATACAAGGGCCATTTGCTTCCGAGTATTTTAGGAGACCTGAACAGACACTTCTGTTCACATTTCCTGTGTCCTATAGCTGGGTAACACAAGTAACACTTATGTTTTCTTAAAGCTACTTGCTGATCTTTGGACAAGGATTTAATCTACTGCAGTGAGACAGCTGGAGGTATCAGAGCACCATTCTTCAGTTTCCTGAACTTGTTAAATACTGGGTTGTCTTCGAGAGGCTGTCATACAAGAGCAGGGTGAGAAGGGGTCTGGTCGTCTCATTTCCCTGGTGCTCTGAGGACAGATCTGGTATATCATGACAAGCAAACCAGCCATCAGAGGAGGAGGTGGTTCTGTAGCCTGTAGTACAGGAACCTTTCCTGACACCCAAATGGGTCTGCGGGGAGGGGAACACCTTCACCCTAGAAACAGCCGAACACTGGTTCCTGCAACTCTCCTCTAAGGCAGATCTGTGTTTGTGCCCATTCCTCTCCTGCCGGCGCAGTCGTCCCTACTCCTGCTATTGCTTTTCTCTGAAATCCTCCCCTCCAGCCACCCTCTGCGGCACAAGCAGGACGATGCCACACCGAGACCCCCTGTGCGCAGTGCAGCAGAGCACAGCACAGCACAGCACAGCACAGCCATCCTCTTCACAGTGTTTGTGTGTACGGCCTGGCCTGGCAGCTTTGGGAAGAGGGGTCCTGCGTGAGGCTAACGCCCAGCTGGGATCACCTCAGACCCTCCCCTGCGGGACTGCTGCCTTGGTGCGGCTCCCTTTGTGCCTTCCATTCCCCTCCCGTTGCTAGACTGTCACCTCGCTCCTGCCTCTTGACTTTCATCCTTCTTGCAGATCACTTCTGACTTACAAAGTTGCTTTGGATTCTGCTGCTGTTCCAGCTCTGCGCCCACCGCAGATCCGACAGGCACGTTCTCGTCTTTCTTCTGAAGCTGCTGTAGTATTTAGCGTTGAACAAAATGCCCACCCCCCTGGGCCCCACGGGCAGTGGCTTTCTGTGCAAGCCAGCCGTGGCTAGTCTTTTTTTAGGTTATTTTCTGGGCACATGTCACACCATGCGGGTTGTGCTTGTGTAAGCAAAGCCGGGGAGCGTCACACGGGACTGCGTCAGGCCATGCCTGGGGTTCAGCTCTCGCCTTATTGCTTCTTTCCTGTACATTGAACCGGCTGCCTGGCTCGAACAAAAAAAGCCACGTTGTGGCTCGTGAGGTCCGCGCGGAGCCCGTTTCACCGGGTCGGACACGTACGGGTCCGGTGGTGTGAAGCCCCTTCTGTCGCAGGGCCGCGGGCAGGAGGCACTGCAGGCGGCTGAGAGCGGCTGCGACCCCGAGGCCCGAGCCCCAGCCGCGGCCCGGGGCCGACCGGGGCAGCCCTGCCCCGTCTCCTCCGGCGCGGGGGACGGCAACCAGCGGGGCGGGGCGGCGACGGGCCCGCCGG
>VYZW01033853.1:31035-46433 GCA_013401315.1 Balaeniceps rex
GGCGCCATGGCGGACTACCTCATCAGCGGCGGCACCGGCTACGTGCCCGACGACGGGCTGACGGCGCAGCAGCTCTTCAGCTGCGGCGATGGGCTCACCTACAAGTGAGTGGGGCTGGGGCCGGGGGCGCTGCGCGGGGCCGGGGGCGCGGGGCCCGGCCGGTGCGGTCGCTGATGCCTCTCCCCTCGTTACCCCCCAGCGACTTTCTCATCCTCCCGGGGTACATCGACTTCACGGCGGACCAGGTGGTGAGTGGCCGGGGCGGGGGCCGGGCTGGGGACCGGGGACTGGGGGCCGTTGCCGCCGCTCACCCGCCGCCTGCCTCCCCGCCAGGACCTGACCTCGGCGCTGACCAAGAGGATCACCCTGAAAACCCCGCTGGTCTCCTCCCCCATGGACACGGTCACCGAGGCTGGCATGGCCATCGCCATGGCGGTGAGTGCGGCCCCGAGGGGCGGGCATGGCCTGCTGCCGCCCCGGGCGGGTCCCCTCTGCCGCCGTTACCGGGATGGCGGGGCCCTGGCCCGGGGTGGAAATGCCGTCTGAGGCACACGCGTGTCTGCTCTGGGGTCCCCTAAACACTCCAGAGACCCCCCTGCAGCCCCCTCGGGGCGGAGCCGTGACTCATGCTTCTCCCCGGCACCCCCTGAGGCCGCGGGCAGGGAAGCCGGGCCTGCGGGCAGGCAGCCTGCTCGCCCCCCGCTCTGCCGCCCTGGCTCCCCGAGGGTGGCTTGGGCGGTCCAGCTCTCCGTGCCCAGCTGCTGGATCCACCCGGTGAAGCACCGGGCAGTTTTTGCAGCGACTTACAGCTGCCTTTGTGTTACCAGCTGACAGGGGGAATTGGGTTCATCCACCACAACTGCACCCCGGAGTTCCAGGCCAATGAAGTGCGGAAGGTGAAGGTGAGTGGCTGGAGGGGCAGCGCCAAACAGCGCTCGCGGGGCGCTTCATGGAGGTGGGCAGTGGGGTTTGGCCCTACTGAAGGAGCTGTGAGAGGAGATCCTTAAAGCGTGCCGGATCTTGGTGTTTCAGAACAGTAGCGCTGCCGTGGCTGCCTGCACAAACCTCTTGTTGTGCGTGAGGCACTGTCCCACGCACAGCCTGGGATTTGAGAGCTGCCAGGTCTCCTGGCGTGGGAATATTCCCCATAATTTCAGGAAGGAGGTTAGCCTGGGAACTCTTGGGAATCTAACGCTACTTGGGCGAGCCTGGGTGCTGGTTTGGGAGTCATCCTGTCGGTGAGCACGTGGCCAGGTTGGGCAGTTGCAGACCCTTGTGAGCGGCCGCAGTGACCACCAGGCATGTGTCCAGCTTCTGCTCGGTCTGGCGGTGCCACTTAGCCTGGCTGCTGAATCTGCTTCTTTTCAGAAATACGAGCAAGGATTCATCACAGACCCCGTGGTGCTGAGCCCCAACGACCGAGTGCGTGATGTGTTTGAAGCGAAAGCTCGTCATGGATTCTGTGGGATTCCCATCACGGACAACGGGAAGATGGGGGGCAAGCTGGTTGGGATCATCTCATCTCGAGATATTGATTTCCTGAAAGAGTCGGAGCATGACTTGCCTCTCGGCGAGGTGAGAAGGGCTGGTGAGCAGCCGATGGATGCGAGCGTTGCGTTAAGAAGCGGTGTAGCTTGTGATAAGGAGACAAGTGAGTGCGTGGCTGTGAGGATGCTGCGCCAGCTGTAGGGAGCAGCTCCACGTTAGCTCTGCGGGTCCGTCTTTAACTGTATTTCCAGGGGAGAGCATCTCGTTCATTTACGCTCTCTTTGCGACTCCTGCAGTGCAGATACAGGAGAGTGGCCATGCAGTTAGCGTTCGCATGACTCCTCCTGCGGGGTTATCTTTCAGTGTTGTGGAAGCCATCCTCTCTACAGCTGGTGCTCTCTGCTGGTTCAGTAATTAATTTCTGGTGCTACTGGCTGCTGCTGTGGTCCCACGTAGGGTGCGGCGCTGGCCGGGGCTGTAGCAGCTGCGCTGTGCCCAGCAAGCCCTCCAAGTGCTGACCTTCCTTTTCTGGACTGCCTTTCCCTGCGTGCCTCATCTAGGCTGCTTGCTCTTTAAAATAACCCCCTGAACTCGGAGACTGGCGGTTTAGCCTTTATCATGCTACACCGTCAAACTGCCCTCGTACAGGAGAACGTTCTCTGCAATGCCGATGTTGATTCCCGTTAGTTCTGGCATTCCTGTTAAACGAGCTGTGTAACCGTAGATCTGCCGTGCTGTCAGGTTACACCACCAGTGCCTCTCGGCCAGCCTCTGCTCTTGACTCACGACTATTTTTAGCTCTTGCTGACCAAACCTGGTATCACATGCTCATCCCTGTTTGGTTTTAAATCGCCTATAAATACCTGTAACAAGAATCTTAAACCAGGAGTAGGTTATAAAAGTGCACATGGCCCTTTGAAGCGATGATGGCCCATTCAGAGGAGCCAGATAAGAATCTCCTCATCCTTTATGTGGATCATTCAGCGCTGCAAAGTTGGAAGCTTGCTGCTGTTCGTGTTTGGTGCTTGCCTCTCACCAGGCAAGGCTAAGGAGATGAACGGTCTCCTAGATCTCTCCCCACTCACTGTCCAGCACTCATCTTGTTCAGCCGATTGTTGCCACCCAGTTAAACACACAGATCTCCTGTAGCTCAGGAAGCTCATGGATTCCACAGGCTTAGGGAGTGTGTTGGGATATGTCTGTGGTTCCTCAGGCTTTTCCTGAGATGTGGGTTCTGTCACAGTCAGGATTTTGGGTGGATGCAGGCAGGGTGAACCTCCTTCCTGATGCAAAATGTCAGTTCTTGTGGTATAAAAATAACTAAAACTTTCCATCTTTTCTTTGTTGTGTGCAACTAATCTACCTTCCTTCAGGGTTAGAGAGTTCCCTTGTAGCTTTGCCTGGCCTTCTTGGGTAAGCTTTTATGAAAACATCCCACGTGAACTTTGTGATCACAGAACGCTGCGGGTGGGGAGGGACCTCGAGGTCCCTTGTCAAGCCTTCTGCTTGAGGCGCGTTCAGCTGGAGCAGGTTACGTGGGGCTCTGCCTGTGTCCCCAAGGATGGAGATTTCCCTGCCTCTCTGGGCTGCTCTTCCAGTGTTTGACCACTGCCGTGGTGAAAGCTTTTTCCTGTATACCACATCAGATGTTCCCGTGTTCCAGCTTGTGTCCATTGCCCCTTGCCTTTCCGCTGTGTTTTGGTGCTTGTTTGTCAGAGTGAGCGTGGGTGAGCGTGTTTGTTTGGATTGAAGCGACTCCTTTGCCCCATTGACCTTGCCAGCGGCAGCAGTGGGTTATTCTGGGCAGAGCCCTTCCTGAGCCTGTGCGCTGGGGATCGCTGCCTGAAAACAAGCTTCGGGGTGGCGTTTCTGCCAGAACAGCATGGGACTCTGGAGGTGTCTCCAGCCCTTTTTTGCCTGCGCTCTATTAAAAGGGAGGGCTGTTTGGGTGACATCCCAAACAAGGGTCATCTGAGCGTCATCCCTTCCTTCTAGGTGCTCTCCCTCGGCTTGCTGAGGCCCTCTGCCATCTCCTGTTTTCACTACACCGATGGGCTTGGGGGCTGATGGCCACTGCTTGCGTGGGGGCAGCACATTGGAGGCTGTTCCTGTGTGTTTCTGGAGGCGTGTTGCTGTACTGTGGGCTCCTTTGTCTGTAGAGCACTCCCACACTGCTGCTGTGGAGCATTTCACGTGGGCAGAGGGGTTCGGTATTTTCAGATCAGTGCGAAGGAGTTCTTGTGACTTTTTATCTTCTCCCTCCCACTAGATTATGACAAAGCGGGAGGATCTTGTTGTGGCCCCGGCTGGCGTAATGTTGAAAGAAGCAAATGAAATTCTGCAAAGGAGTAAAAAAGGTACCTGCGAACGTCTGCAACATGAGGGAGAGCTGTGGAAGCGCTGGGCTGGGAGCAGTAGTGGGTGAATGTGGGCACGCATCCGTGCGTGGGTGAAACATGGGAGGGCTGCGTTTCAGCCTGAGGAGAGGACGGTGAGGAGAGAGTCCCCACAGCCCTCTGCCAGGGTACAGAGTTCACAAGCGTTCATCTCAAATCTGTTTGAAGTTGAGGGATTCTTGGCAGCCCAGGAGCTGAAGAGCGCCTGGCTGTCCAGCCACATGTCTTCAGTTTTCTGTCCTGGCCTTCACATTTTGGCACTCAGTTCAGCTCTGTTAGGGTTTGGTAGTTTGACTTTTAACATGGTGTCATGGGTCTAATTATTAAAAAAGATACACTTTTTCTATGGTCAGTGTGAGGATGCTGAGGAGTCCTCCAGTCCTGCAAACTCCTTGCTCTGTTTCTTGAGCCAGGGCTGCTGGCATCTGTGGCCAAGCAAGGTTTGGTAACACACCTCTTTGAGTCTCCATCTTGTACCAGTTGCTGTCTGCCTGATGCTCCTGGTCTGGCACACTGCTCCAGGCTAACGTCTGTTTCCTGCAGGAATCTGCAGTGATGTTCTTTCTGTTTGTTTCAAGGCAAGCTGCCAATTGTTAATGAAGATGATGAGCTGGTGGCTATAATTGCCCGCACTGACCTCAAGAAGAACCGGGACTACCCTCTGGCTTCGAAGGATTCCAAGAAGCAGCTGCTCTGTGGTGCCGCTATTGGGACCCATGAAGATGACAAGTACCGGCTGGACCTCCTGGTGCAGGCTGGCGTGGACGTGGTAGTGCTGGTGAGCCACCCACATGCATCACGTTGGCCTGGGGGGTCGGGGGGTGGGCTGAGGATCCCATTTGAATGAATCCCTCTGACAGTGGGGCAGCAGCACGGCACTTACTGTCTTCGTTACAGGCCCTTTTGTGTTAGAATAAGACAATTTGTTGACCTTTCAGTCTCACTCAGGTTGGAGTCCTCAAATAAAAGGGATTCCTCTTGCCTGGGAACTTACTCGACCTTGAGTGAGTATGTAGGGTGCATCGAAGCCCTGAAGGCTGAGAAGAGAAACACTGTCAGTTAATGCAGAGTCTTCTACAAATGCTTCTTGCAGTCTGCGCCCATCCTCTCTTACGTTCCTGACTAGTTTTGAATATTTGGCTTCTTACAGTTTCTCTTCAGCTGCTCAGTGTTTGTTACTGTGTTATTCTCTTGACCGCCTGATGTCCAGGAGTGGTCAGCCCAGAGCTGCTCTGCTCGTCTCCCCTTCTGGCCTGTAAGCTTTCAGGCACAGCAGTCACTGCCTGTATTTGCACGTTGTTTTCTCATTGATTGTTAGCTTGTGAGTCTGCTGTGCTCTGAGGGCATGGCTGAGCAGCCTTGCAGCTGGAAATGTTTAACAGACACTGTGAGTTGGCCGGGTCACGGAGATTGGCAGGGCCTGAGCGCTCGGTGGTCCACATCTGGTATTTCAGCTGCTCTGCTGCGCAGCAGGGAGAGATGCATCCCCCCACCAGCCCTGCTGGGTTTCGCAAGGAACATTCACCATTTCACCTGTAGTTTGAGACAGGGCTGACGGTGTCCTGGTGGTAGAGCCAGACAGTTCTTACCCACAGTCAGATGTGCTGCTTGTTGCCTACCGTAGAAGCCACAGGATTTAAACATGAAGGATATTACTGAAGTCTTTACGATAAACTGCCTTGCACGGGGAAGGTATGTTATTGTCTTGGCAGCAGCTTCTCCTCTGGTTCTGTGCTCAATTTGGGGAGTTGTTTTGCCCATTTAGCCAGCTTAGCAGAGACCCCAGTAAGCAGAGTGAAGATCTGAGGCTCTTCCAGAGCTGTATTTGTAATCTTTTGCAGAAATTCTGGTTGAAATTGGTTTTCTTTCTGCTGCAGGATTCCTCTCAGGGAAACTCCATCTTCCAGATCAATATGATAAAATACATTAAGGAGAAATATCCCAACCTACAAGTTATTGGAGGAAACGGTAGGCATGCACTGAAGACTGTTCTTGTCTTTAAATTACGTTTGTTTCTTAGACATAGAGGGAGCTGCAGGGACGTGAATGAAACGGTCGTCTTAGTAAATGTCTGTGAACTTAAAATGGTTTCCTCTTGCTTGTGGAACAGAGCAAGACCACTATGCAGATGCAGGGCAGTACCCTGCTGCTGCCACAGCTGCAAATATTTTGCAACCTTTGTTCTGCAGCACAGTGTGCTACAGTCCTCTGTAGCCTGTTACACATTAGCTTCTTTTACACACCAGTTTAAAATTTTAGATAATAATAATGCATATTGCTTAATGTGAAAATCAAATGGAAGTTTTTCCTGCCTCTTGACAGCAGAGTTCAGCAGTCCTTGTCTTTACCTGGCTGGTGTGTTACTGGTGCTGCCGTTAGCCTGTGCTCTGCCCTCCCTACCTGGTGTGGCCCAAAGAGCGCTTGGCACCATGTGGTGACCTCTGCTACCTCAGCCTTTGGGTGTAAGCGTGTTGCAGAGTAGCCTAAAGGGCCAGTGTCATCTCACCCGCTGGGGACAGCTGGAACTCACTGCTGCTTTTGCAGATAGGCCTGGTAGCAGTGGACAGCCAGGCCTGGCTCTGGTGCCCCGGGTAGGAGATGTTTGCAGCCACGAGGGAAGCACCAGGGCAGAGCAGTGTTGCGTGCAGATCTGCTTGTCTCTCTTCAAACCAGTTTCTGCTCCCCACAGTTGTGACCGCTGCTCAGGCCAAGAACCTCATTGACGCAGGGGTCGATGCCCTGAGAGTCGGGATGGGCAGTGGCTCCATCTGCATCACACAGGAAGGTGAGAGAGATCAGCTACCTCCTAAATAGGCTGAAGACATCTGTTTAATAGAGATTCCCTGCTGAAAAGCAGCACAGCCAGGATGGACTTCCCCTGTTCTAAAGGCAGTGTCCAACAGCAAGCCATCTTTCACCCCCTTCGTCCAGGATGTTCTCATCACCTGGGTCAAACCTTTGGGGTGGCAGCAGCAGCAGCAAAGGCATTTCCCAGTACTGACCGAGACTGAGTAGAGCAGGTGTGGTACACATGGCTTTGCCCAAGAAGAGCCTCTGGCTTGGTGTGGGATGGGGCTGGCGGGCAGCTCTGCAGGGAGAGGGGCTTACTGGATCCCCAGTGCTGATGGGTGAAGTGCACCGGGCCACCTGCGCTCCCCTTCCCTCTGGCAGCAGTGTGCGTGATGCTTGAGTATTGGTCCGCTGGGCTCGACACCTTTCTGCAATTTCCAGGCCAAAATGGGATTTCTGGCCGTTGTCTCTGCAGTTAGCCGGAGCTTGTGTGGGGCAGAGGCCCTGTCACCCTTAGCTAAAAGGCGGAGATGGGCGTCCCCAGGGCCTGGAGAAGGGCTGCGTTGAGGACAGGCTCAGTCCTTGTGTTTTGAAGCCGGCAGGTGAGGTGCAGAGAGGTGGTGCAAGGCGCTGCAGCCCACGAACATGGCCCATCTCTAATTTGCTCCTTGGTCCTTGCCACGGGAGGCAGCAGGAGGGTAGCTGATGGCCGAAGGTGCTGCACTAGCTCTGCCGATTCCAGCATGGAGCCTTCGAGCAGCCCTGGACCTGGGCTGCATTCCTGCTTTGCCTGCCATGGGAGCGCTGGCTGCAGGGGGTTTCCCAGTCAGGGCAGTCTGTCTTGGGTGACCTTTCTAGGGAGGTTGCGGTGTCCTTTGGCTGATGCTTCCACAGCCAGAGCACAACCAGGACATACATGTCCTACTCTGGCTCCGAGGCTGAGGACCCGCTGAGGCATGCTCCGATCTGCAGCGTGGTGAACATCGCCAGAGCATGCCTCTCCCAGCTGCCACAGGAGGTGGGGTTGGCTGCTGGTTTTGGGGAAGGAACAGAGCAGAGGTAGAATGTGGCACTTCAAAGGAGACGTGGTTGCAAAACTCTTTAACTGCAGCTCCCCAGGTTTTTGGCCCTCTTAGGGCAAGAACTCTGGCTCTTTGGGTTAGGGGGGTCACCTCTCTGGATGGCTGCTGGGGTAGGGCGAGCATGCGTTGTGCACAGCCGGGCCTGGCTGGCTTGGATCTGGCCTCTGGCTTGGCTCGGGCTAGGAAGGGTTTGCAAGGTCAGCTCTGTTCCACACCGTATGCTCTGCCTAGTAGCAGGTCACTGCTGGGGTCCTTTGTTCTGCTGCTGTTCTTCTGTCTCTAAAATGTGTGTGTTTGTTTTTGTTTAGCTGCTCCAAAGATCCCTCCAGACCTAAAGTCCCACAGCCCCAAATGCCCTTCTACTGTCACGGGCACCTATAGTAAGTCACTTGCCCTGTTCCCAACCCTAATTACGTGTCTTGAAGCAGGACCCTGATTTGGCTGCACATGGCCCTACTGCTTGTTTGAGAATAATTTAGCTGTAGATGCACTTGGGGTTTTGTGGCTTTGGATACTGGTTTTGAATCTGAAATGGAAGCTGAGAAGCCTTTCTGAATTCCTAAAGCAGGGTCTGAATTGTCAAAGCTGAGGGCACTCAGGCTTGTCCACCCTCCACTCCAAAATCCAGTTCAGGAGCCTGACTGAGCTTTCTGGCTGCATCTTCTGGATCTCTAGCTGTGTATGCCCCGCTGATCCAGTGCTGGGAGGTGATCCCTGAGCAGTCCTTCATCCTGCTCTGAATCTGGCCCCAGTTGTGGGGAAGTTGTGTACTGGCTAAGCTTCACTTGGAGCTAGCTCCCCGGGGTTACAGAGGGACTTAACTGAGTACGGCCACCTTGGCAGCTGTGTACCAGAACCACATCTTTCCCCACTGATGCCTGATCCTCATGTGGAGAGAAAGGGCTCTTCCCCTGCCCAGCACAGGGTGCAGCTTTGTCTGCTCTGTACTCCTGATGCTGCCAGATCAAGCAGCCACCCGAGGCGAGCCCTGGGTTTTGCCTTTTCTCCTAGTTTTGACGCACCTCAAAGGGAAAGACATTTCTGTTGAAGATCCCGGAAGGTTTTCTCTAGCAGATGATCTTGTAGGGCCACCCTTTGCAGATACACTAAAAAAGACAAACCCTCGCCCCGACTACTCGGCATGTGTGTGCTCCGAACCCTGCTTTGGAAGCCTGCGCTCTGAAGCTGTGGCACTGGGCACTGGGACAGTCGGAACGGTGCGATGCTCCCAGGGGCCCTGAGCCAAGCTGTTCCTTAAAGGGCTGGTCTCTGTGGTCACTGTTGTGAGGTTTCTGCGGGCCCTGCACTGTCTGTGGCACAATCCCATAGACACCAGGCTCTAAACCCTCCAAAATCAGGTGCTTCTCTCCACAGAGCTCTTCTTGCAGCGTTTTGCAGCTGCAACGTGGCCTTTAGCAGTGCAGTACTGAGCGAGACCATCTCTTTAAGACTTAACGGCATTCATGTTATAGCTGGCAGACTCTCCCTGGCTAGCTGAGCCCTAGCTTAATGCCGAGTTTTGTTTGATTAAAATCAGTTCTTTCATGATCTCAGCCTGGAGTCTGGCTTCCCTCTCTCAGCAGCTGCTGTGGAGCACTGGGAGCGGAGCAACTGCAGACTCCCGGCCTCGGCAAACCTCTGCCAGGGATGTGCGCTGCCAGCGCTGCTGCCAGGCAGGCTAAACCACACCTGGAGTTCATGCTCCGAAGTACTAATCCTGCATGGCCATAATCTTACCTGGTGTATTGGACTAACCGTGACTGGAGAAAAGGCTTCCAGTTAATTGTGGGAAGGGGAAGTCTCCCTGAGAGAAGCTTATCTCAGCGTACTTGCATGCCTGTGGCTGACAAACATGTTACAAGACGTGCCCTGTGCTGGTTTTTCCCTCACACAACGGGAAGCCTCTAACTGCTAGCGACTGGGAAAAGCAGGTAAATCCAAAGCTAATAACTCCGTTCCCATGGGGCAGCTAAACTTGACAGAATCCTTGCTACGTTGCAGGGCAGGAACATAAATTATTTCCTGTAAGCCATCAAATCATCCTGCCTGTTTCCTTTTCCACTGCTGCATGTGTGTTTGTGTGTGTGTGCGCAGATGTATATGTATAGATAGATATCTATACATATATATATACACATACCAGCTCTCTCCCAGCCAGCTGCTTTCCATGCAAGAAGCACATCACACAGCTGCTGGGTATACGGAGAAGGGGTCTGGCACTGCTAGGAGGGAGCGAGCGGTTGAATATGGCTACGTGCCAGGGATGCTCTGGAGAGGGGCTTTTGGAGTCTGCTCCGCTTCCTTCCCAAGCTCCTCACACGTCTGCTGTGCACCAGGATGAGCTGCGAGTCTCGGCTGATCCCAGGCGTTCGGTCAAAGACCCCAGTCCCAAGGTCACCCACAGCTTTTTGGAGTCGAGGGCTGTGAGGATGTCCCAGCAGGCATCTCCTGGGCATCCGCTTCTCTTGCAACTTGGCCTAGGGAAGGAGCATCCAGGGATTTGTGCGTTCCTGAGTGCTGGAGCATGCGTGTGCCGGAAGCCTAAAGGGCCTGCTGGGGAGGGAACGCACTGTTGCGTGGGAGCTGACCCTTTCTCTGCTCTCTCCCCACCTGTAGTGCTGGCATGTGGCCGCCCCCAGGCCACGGCAGTGTACAAGGTGTCCGAGTATGCCAGGAGATTCGGCGTCCCCGTGATTGCAGACGGAGGGATCCAGACGGTTGGGCACATCGCAAAGGCCCTCGCACT
Source organism: Balaeniceps rex (assembly GCA_013401315.1). Taxonomy (NCBI): domain Eukaryota; kingdom Metazoa; phylum Chordata; class Aves; order Pelecaniformes; family Balaenicipitidae; genus Balaeniceps; species Balaeniceps rex. The sequence goes on from VYZW01033853.1 coordinate 41,538, forward strand.
TGGGGCCTCCACGGGTGAGCAGTGCATCGGGCGTCCGGGTCATGCATGGTGTAGGGGGTCTCCTAGGAAGTGTTTTCGTACAGCATTTGATTCTGGGCACAAGGTGGCCGGGGGCATGGGGGCGTCCAGCTCAGTGCTGTGCCCAGGGACCCTGAGGGTTTTTGCAGCCACAGCCTTCCTGCTGCTGACGTGCTGCTCTTGATGATCTCTTGTGCCAGTGATGATGGGCTCTCTCCTGGCTGCCACCACGGAGGCCCCAGGTGAATACTTCTTCTCGGATGGAATTAGACTGAAGAAATACCGTGGCATGGGCTCACTAGATGCCATGGACAAGAACTTGGGCAGCCAGAACCGGTATTTCAGGTAAGAGATGGTGCTTTGGGGCAGCAGATCAAGCTTTTGGGGCTTTGCTTCACAAACTTCCTTGATTTGTGATCCTGTGCAGCGAGACGGACAAAATCAAAGTGGCCCAGGGGGTCTCCGGTGCAGTGCAGGACAAGGGCTCTATCCACAAGTTCATTCCATACCTGATTGCTGGGATCCAGCATTCCTGCCAGGATATTGGTGCCAAGAGCCTGACCCAAGTCCGGTGAGTGCTTCCCATTGCTTGTGCTCTGGTTCAGCCACAGTGCTGCCATTTGGGGTCTCTGGGCAAGCTGTACCCATGCTGCGGTGTGTTCTGCACAGTCTGACGTTGCTGTAGTCCTCTTCCCTCCTATCCAGTGGGCACTGCGTCATAGATTTGGCAGCCCCAGGGATGCAGGAACATGGTCTCCTGCGGCATATTCTGCCGGTTGGGCCTGAAATGTTGGGGTTACCTTACTCTGCCTGGCTCTTGGGAGCACAGCAAAGACCATTCTGGCCACAGCTGGAGGAACCAGTGTCCCTCGTCCCAGCTGCTCCAGGTGAATGTGTGCCAGAGCACTGTTTTCCCTGGACTCTGGCTGGCACATGACAGGCGTCCTTCCCCCTCAGAGCCATGATGTACTCGGGAGAGCTGAAGTTTGAGAAGAGGACGACGTCTGCTCAGGTGGAAGGAGGGGTGCATGGCCTCCACTCGTAAGTGCTGCTGGCAGGACCCCAGTCTCCCTGGGGTGGGCATTGGGCGGGAATTAAGCGCTGCTGTCCTGTGCCTCAGCTGGCAAGCCAGCACGCTGCTGGCTTCACCTCCTGCTGCGCAGCTGGGCTGAGCCGCAGCCTGTTGTCTGGCCTGGGCCAGCGCTCCTCTCGCAGCAGGGCACAAGCAGATGAGCTGCTCGCTGCCAGTGTGCCTGGGTTCTTCTCCACCATGGGCCGGCAGGCCAGGAGCTGTTCCCTATCTGCGCCCTTGGTCCTTGCCCTGGTCAGGCGGGTCAGTAAAAGGGCTCTCTGGTTTGCTGCTCCCCTCACAGGTATGAGAAGCGCCTCTTCTGAAAGAGGTCCATCGGTGTCTGTCATTGTGCCACTCAGCCCTGTGCCACCCCGCACGGGAGCTGCTCTTGCTGCAGAAGTGATGTTGCTCTCTGGGCTGCCTGGAGCTCCCTGTGTCCCTTGGCTGCTTCATCACCACCTGAGAGGGCCCACCCGCCGCCCAGGAGCAGTGGTCCTGGGCTGGTGCCTAGACCCTTGCACATGTTCGCCGTGTTTTACAATAAAAGAGGAAAAGATGTGCAATTGGTGTCAGCCTGGAGCCCCTCTTCCTTCTGCACTGCCCTTGTTCTCCTTCCCTAGCTCTCCCCTTCGCTTCCTGCACCCTCCCAGGAGCAGCTGATGGCCCTGGAAGGGACACTGTGTTTGAGGGGGAACAGGGAGGGGACAGCCCCTTGACAGGGCTGAGTGGGTAATGCAGCGTGGGGTGTTTTAAAAAAAAGTATCTGGAGAGCAGAAAACAAGTGGCTGCTGGGTAAGAAAGCAAATGGATTTACAGGGCCGTTGGCTACTGCTGGGAGCTGCCCAGTCCAGCTGCTGCAATGATAAGCACGTAGGTGCTTGTGCGTGAGTGCGTGCGCCCACCCAGCCACCCACCCACATACCTCTGGAAATGCTCTGCCCTGCAGCTGCTTACACACACCTGGCCCTTGTAGCTGTACCTTCCCATGCTTGGCCCTTGCCAATCCACCCTTCTCCTTCCCTTTGTTCCTATGCTGCCCCCCACAACCCCCAGATGCTTGTCCCCACGTGGCCCCAGCAGCTACACCCCTGGGGCTGGTTGGTGCGGGTGGTACAGATCACTTGTGCAGGCTTCACGTACTGTTTGTTTGCCAGAAGGCGCGTGGACAATGAACTTGGAAGGGCGCAACTACGAGCTTGCGGGCTTATAAAGGAGCCAGGGTTTGCACTTCTGCATGCCTGACCAGTGCAAGCCTCCCCTGCGTGGCCAGGTTACCTGTGCTTGCAACCCCAGGTGCCAAAGGTATTTTACATGTGCATCAGCCCCCACCCCAACATGTGCAAATGTCACACCTGCCACATTTACCATCAGCATTTTGTGTCTCTAATGTTGCCTAAAAAAAAAAAAAGACTCCGCAGCATGGCAATGTCAAATTAGATTTACACATGCTAAAACCAGAGCCTTGAATTACAACATAATTGTGTCAGTGTCAAACATTCATTAATGCAGCTGGCTCATTAAGCAGTTAGCCCATGGTCTGCCTCAAGGCTGGGGACTGCAGCCACATACCCCCTCCTTGGGCCTGTGGGGGGTGGTAGGGTTTGGGGCCTGAGGCTGCGATGGGGTACGCGTACTGCCCCCCCCCCATCCTGGGGTGGCATCCACAACCATGAGCCAGTGCAAGATTGGGGGGGGGGCAACAATGACCCTCTCCATGTCCCCTGCTTGAGCTGTGAGCCTGCAGGGAGATGGGGTGCAGCACCTGGTGCGAGCCAGGGCTGACTGCAGCGCAAGGCTTCACAAGGGGCACGGGCGCTGCAGCGGGGTACAAAACCCCACAGGAGAGCACGGGGCAGGCCAGCGCCAGCTGGGACATGCCAGTTGCCGATGCTGGCCATGCCCAGGGCGCTGCGGGCAGGTGACAGCCCTGACACCACACACGTGGCCCAGGGAGCTGTGATGGCCAACCCGCAGACCCCACCACCCGGCCAGCTCCGACGATGGTGCATTACAGCCTCGCTCTGCCAGGCGTTAACCAACACACAATTGCCTAGTACTTCCAATTTACGTATATTTTCCTTCTGGCACCCCAAACATGCCCAGGGCGTGCAGCTCACCCCGCCAGCCTCTGCCCTGCCTCGGGGCAACGGCTTCCTGCTGCGGAGGCAGAGCAGCAGGGCTGCGGGTGCGGTGCTGCTGGCAAGGCTTGGGCCTCGCGCTGTGCCCCACAGCCTCCAGCCAGCACTGGGCAAGGCAGCTGGGAAGCCAGGGACGTCGGGGCAGAGCCGAGCCCACGCCTTTCACAGCACCCTCCTGTGTGCACAGAGCTACCACCCAGCCACAGCCGGGCTCCGACAGCTTAGTCCAAAGCGTTTGTCTGCCTGGAGTGGCGACGGCTGGGGTGGAGCTGCTCAGCCAGTGGCAGTCAGCGCCTACATCCCCATGTAGGTGCCCCGCGGAGGGATGAGCCCAGCAGCTGCCACGCGCTTTTCACTCGTTAGGAAGTTGAAGGTTGCGCACGCGTTTGGCTGTGAAATAGAAAAGGGAGGGAGTGAAGCCCCCAGGCCTCAGGCAGGAGATGCAGCCCTTCCCCATGGGGCACATGGCCCCCTCCCTCCTGCCTGTCCCGAGGCGGGCAGAGGCCTGGGGGAGGACTCCCAGTGGCCACCACCCTCCCCTCCACCAGGATGCTGCCTGTGCACACCCCTCTGCACACCCCTCCTCACCGTGTCCTGCACCTCCACGGCGATCCCGCACTCCCGCATCTGCTTCAGCACGGCGGGGTGGAGCCGCTCCACCCTGTCTCCTGTGCCCAGCACCAGGATCTCTGCAACCAGGACATGACCGCAGGCAAGGGTAGGCAGGGCCACACTCGGGCTGCCTCAGCCCAGACCTCTCCCCTCCCTGCAGGGACCAGCAGCTCCCCCACAGACACCCCTACAGGAGCCCAAGTGAGGCGGAAGCCTGCCCTGCTGCGCCCCTCCTGCCCCGCTGCGCCCCTCCAGCTGCTGCTGCAGAGCAGAAGCATGCCAGCGAGCAGCTCCTAACCCCAAAACGCTGGCAGGGCACTGCAGGGGGGGCTGGGGCTGAGCTGCGCTGGTCCCGAGGGGCAGCCAGGTCCCGGCAGCCAGGCACAGCTCAGGAGCCAGCTCGGGCAGGCTGTGACAGCGCAGGGCCCCGGCCGCTCCACGTACCTATCTGGGGCTCCAGCAGCCGGAATAGCGACAGACTCTCATGCGAGACGTCCCTGTAGGAGCCAACCTGCAGGGACACCGAGGGCACTGAGTGGAGCAGACCCCACGGGGTGCTCGTCCACAGCGCGTGTGGGGGCCGAGCAGCCCCTGCCCCACCGCCGGGCACTCACGTTCCACTGGAGGATGGCGCGGGGCAGGATGGCGCAGGGTCCCACCACGAAGTCCCCGCTGACGGCGAAGCCACGGCTGGTGTAGCCCTCGATGAACATGATGTTGGGGGACTCCGGCTGCAGCACCGTCAGCCGCGTCCGCTGGTAGAGCTCGTCGTCCGCCGGTGTGAGGCGGTGAGCCCGGCACGGCACCCTGCGGGGACGGGGAGCGGCTCGGACACGTGGGGCCCACAGCCGCCCCACAGCGATCCCCACGGCCGCCCCACAGAGATCCCCACAGAGATCCCCACAGCCGCCCCACGGGCACCCCACAGCCACCCGCCGGCAGCCCCCCGGCCACCGCCCCTGTGGCCACACAGCGATCTCCCCCGCCCAGCCCCAGGGTGGCAGCCGTGGTCCCGGTGCCGGTGCCCATACCCGCCCGCCGCCCGCCGCGCCGTCG